>QGSO01001027.1:0-35383 GCA_011037825.1 Carya cathayensis
TTTTATTTTATTTTATTGTATTTCACTAACACATACTACCTTAAATATGGAGGATGGAGTATATATATGCTTTTTTATGAAGCAAGAACATTGTCTTTGCTACTGTTTGGTGCATGCAATATAAAGGTGCAAACAGGTTTAGACTCAATCGTCATCTTGACTTTATCATGGGCTTACAGTTTTCCTGGACAGAACAAAAACTCAAGTAAAAACCATATTGACGGATCGCATAAAATGGTTTTTCTTTATCTTGGAAGTAGATAAGTTTGTTTTAAATTTCGAATGCATTTGATGCATGATGGTCACTATTACTGTTGCTAGCATTGCGTCTCAATGCTTGCTCATGACCAGCTGCAAATGAAAGCTTTACTTTGACCATCAATTCTCATGGGCACATATAACAGATCTCAACTATATTTTGGTGTGGACTGAGAAGGCTGGCGCGCTGCATAGGCTGGGATCTTGGCGCACCCACAATCCTCATGGGCATGCAACCATTGGTGAGCAAGGGATCTGCAAAGCTACTTTGGAGAAATTGATTAGAAAAGACTCAAGGACTGCCACGGGTATGATGAGGCAGTGTCTAATTTGGATGGAATAATCTTTCTCCATAATCATGGGCCAGTTCTGCAGATTACAAAGCCATTTCACCAGAAACAAAAAAAGAAAGAATTTTTTCATTTTGCCATTCTGGCAGTCGTAACAATTGGCAATGAACCTGAAATTCATCTTGATGGGAGTTTTTCTCTTAAGTTGATGAGAGTTGTAGCGATTCAACTGTAGCAACCAGAGCCACACAAAAAGTTTTCAGCCTTTTTCTATTCTCTTAACTTCGTTTTTCTTGGCTAATCAAAAGGAAAATTTGGTTAAAGTTCTTTGCAGGTGGCTACCAACAGATCGCTAGTTGCAAAAGTTTTGTTTGGACATTCCAGTGCAGATCTCTGTGTGTGTGTGTGTGTGTGAAGTAAACGATTATATTGATATGAATAGGCACAGCCAGAAGAAAGTAAGAACCAGTCTTATTTTTATTATAAGAAATCTCACACATTACAGAGTATTGGTCATAGTTCATATATATACAGAGGAAAGGACATACTATTACAAGCGATAATTTAGTTGTACATGTTGAGTAGTGGAGTCTTGTCCACTTCGCTCGAGCGGCAAAAGGCCGCCGCTCGAGCGAAATCAGGCAGAGTCGAACGCTCGACAGTTCGCTCGAGCGAATGCGGAAGAGAAGTTCGCTCGACACGCGCTCGACACGCGCTCGACACGTCGCTCGAGCGAATGTTCTATTTTTCTGCCAGAATTAGGGTTTCCGCCGTGAAGAGTATAAATAGGCCATTTATACTCATTTGGCTGTGTGTGTGCCTCAAGAACTCTATGAAGAACAATATTTCTCTTCCTCCATTGTATTGTGATCCCTCATATATATAAATCCTTTGCAACTCCCGTGGACGTAGGCAATTTGCCGAACCACGTAAATCTTGTGTTGTGTGTGATTGTTTTCTCTCCCATTTCATACATTTTTCACTTCATTGTCATCAGTTTTCGTAACAATTGGTATCAGAGCTGTGGTTCGGATCTGAAGGAAGACGATGGCTGGAGATGAAGTGAAGGTATCGGGGATCGAGAAGTTCGATGGCAAGGATTTTGGTTACTGGAGGATGCAAATAGAGGACTACCTCTATGGGAAGAAGCTGCATCTTCCATTGTTGGGAAAACAACCGGAGAAGATGGATGAGGATGAATGGAAATTGTTGGATCGACAAGTTTTGGGGGTTATTCGACTAACCCTGTCGAGATCCGTTGCACACAACGTCATCAAGGAGAAGACGACGGCGGATCTCATGGCGGCTTTGTCAGGCATGTATGAAAAGCCGTCAGCGAATAACAAGGTACATTTAATGAAAAAGTTGTTCAACTTAAAGATGGCAGATGGTACGATTGTTGCACAACATCTGAATGATTTTAATACTATCACAAATCAATTGTCGTCTGTTGAAATTGAATTTGATGATGAGATACGTNAAGAAGCAGCAACAGCAACAGCAGCAAGGTGTATGAGAATGCCAAAGGAGCGTTATTGGAGCCCATGTTGATGTGTAGAAAGAGGTAGACAAGAAGAGAGATGCTCTATGTCTTTTCCGCTTTGGTTGTGGCTTTATTGAATATGGGCAGCATGAAAAAAGGAGTTTGAATGGAAAGTAGTGGGTGGTGTTAATTATTCTAAAGTCTCACTGGACACTTCACATGTGAAGGAGATGATTTGTCCTCGAATGGGAAGACTCTGCACTGGCAGTACACAAAACTTACCTACAATTAATATCAGTGTAGTTAAACAGCTAGGCATGTATATATTCCCTTGATCTGAGAGCAGCTCTCTATTGGGTGTACTTGCTTTTATTTTGGTATGACTTGCTCGAGTTCGAATCGTTTTATGATTAGTAATAGAATTTCTTGACACCATGGTTTTTGGATTTTAGTATACTTATAACAGTCAAGGTGTCCAGATTACTGAGATCTACTCCATTCCTCCTAACAAGTGAGGGATTATTGAGATCCAATACCCAATCTCCTAACAAAAAGTATCCATTTTGATCATCTAGATCCAAGAGTACACTGGATAGTTACTAACTTATACTTTTTTTTTTTTCAAAGTTGAGTTGAGTGATTGGATAATAAAAGGGCGTACTCAATTGTCCTGTGTATGACTTTCTTAAGATAACAGCATAGAGACAAAGAAGCATTTCTATATTATATTCAACCAAAGAAAGAAACGGCTACTTTGTTCTGGAAACCCGTGATCAAATTTGAATGAATCCGTGATAATTTGGATCAATCCGTGATTGCCAACATATTAATAATGGTGTCTGGGTCCAATTTTGTCTCCCACTGTTATTTAACAAGTACAGAACAAAAACATTCTCCGTTTCTCTCGTGATGCTATACAAATCCGTGTTTGGGTGTTGAGGTGATCTCAAATAATTTGAGTTTTTCTGTGATTAGTAGTGTTTTATGGGTCCTATTGAGATGTGTTTGAATATAAGAAATAGGTCCAGATATGTTTAACTTTTTATAGGAAGTTGAAAAAGTAGTAGGTCCTATCAATAATTGGTTTGAGATAGATTGAAATGAGTTTGACACCCAAACATACATGTTCCATTGTCATTCCAGGTTGAAGGAATCTTGAAGGGTATTGGACTTTGCAGTGATTTTTGAAATCTGGAAACAATGCTCCATCAATGCTATCCCACGAAATTTACTGTATTTCTCGGATAAAGTTTTATTAAGAAAATGCTTTTTACTGCAAATGATCCCATCTCATGCATCTAATATGCAGAACACATGATGATACAACGATAACAAATTTAAGAATGTTAGAGCTATACCTTCTCAACCACAGTTTATTCAATTGGGGACCCAACTTGAAATGGACAATGCAAGTAACTACAGCACACACCTATGCAAATTATCAATGCATTTTGTGAATAATTATCTAAGCAGCTTTTAATGCTAAATGGTCCAGACTCTTCCAAGAAACGTGGTCATAGGGATTTGTATCTGTCAAGGATGGAGTTGGGAAATCAGAAGAAACTACTGCCAAGAGAGAGAACAAAAATGGAACCCAGAAATTCTGGATTTGTATTACCCTGATTATGTGCATCAAATGAGCTGAGTTCATACAAGGGTCAAAGCTGTTAATAAATTAATTTAAGAAATTCTAGAAATCACAAAAATAACCATGCTAATTCTTATAGTTAAGTTAGTTTGAAAATTGATGGAAAAAGGGGCAAAATTGATGGCCCATTATTTGGAAAGTGGAACTAAAGAAAACATCTCATCGAATGGAAGCAATAATCTTAAATTTAAAGGGGAAAAAAATGAGAGATAAAAGATAGAGTTAGAGTATGCGTAAGGAGGTAAAATATCACAAGGCCCAAAATGATTCTTAAGGCTCAACCAATTAAAGAGTCATTACTAGAAGACAACGAAGAGAGGGGAAAAGGGAATAGAGAGAAGAAAGGGAAGTCAAGCTGTCAAAGAGTCATGACCCAAAGAGGGGAGGTGACATAAATGAGGGGTAAAGTGACATAAAGCAAGAGAAAAGTAAGAGATAAAGGGATATGGGCATATACGACTTGAGGGGACTTTTGGGCAAGGCTTCTTCAATCTTGAGGAGTTCAAGCGATGGAGTTCAGACGGGAAGAGAGTCCTTAGAAATCTGATGTACAGTGAGGATGAGAGACAATAAAAGACTATAAAACAAGCTTAATAGGGAGAGCACGGTCCATCATTTTCCTGGACTGGACATCTCTAGGGATTGGACCAGATTGATAGATATTGGTCCATTGTCCAATCCTTTTTTTAAAATAGATTAATAAAAAAATTATTTAAAATACTAAATTAAAATTAAGTGACATATTAAATGAGAATTATATAATAAATTGTACAATTATTAATATTTACTAATACTATATATTATAGTTATAAATTAAAGAATATAATACTTATGTAATATTGTGATATATATAATTAATTTATACAATTATTTATATAACTAATATATATATTTTAAAATTTTTCATTTGGTCCGGACAAGGGTGAAAAATCCCTGAACCGTGGATAAGACAGAATGAATTCGGTCCTCCCATTTTTGGACTGGATTGAATTGGTTTAGTCTGAACTGGCCAATTCTCAGCCCTACTTATTATAGTGGATTCTCTCCTCCCCAAATTCCTGTGGATGTAGGTCCAGTGCCGAACTACGTAAATCTGCATTTTCATCTCTCTTTATTTTCTCAACATTTATTTATTGTTTACCGACATTGATGTACACACTGATACCATAAGGTCATATCAGACCATTGTTAGGGGCCCACACAACATTGATCCAAACCTAGAACAACCTCAATAAGGCTCGGAATGAATCATTCTCCCCTTTTGGATGTCTGTGATGTTTTTGGACATTAAATTCAAAAATTGATGGAAAAAAGGGGTGAATTTAGTCTTCTGATTTACATCTCAACACTTATGGAGACAATTTAATTTCCAACCTCACATCTTAAAGAGCACATGCCCATATTTAATATTTATCATAAACACAAGTTGGAGAGGGATTCTATGCCACACTCTAATCAGGAGCGGATGGGGATCATAATTATAATGCATCTCCACACCTCCTCCAACTAATAATAATAATAATAATAATAATAAATTTATATATATTTTTTATTCACATGCCGGTACGAAGGACATACTCTCCTCTCACCGTTAACTTGATATGATATGATTTGTAAAAGAAGTT
Organism: Carya cathayensis; assembly: GCA_011037825.1. NCBI lineage: Eukaryota > Viridiplantae > Streptophyta > Magnoliopsida > Fagales > Juglandaceae > Carya > Carya cathayensis. The sequence continues at coordinate 5,305 of QGSO01001027.1, forward strand.
TAAGAATTAAATTTTTTACAAATTAAATCTTGCCATATGAACAATATAGATGATTTATCTTCTATACTGATTTGTGAATAAAAAAATTCTTTACCAAATTTATCAACACCGGTACTTATTTGTTACTTCTTGAGGTGTGGGCCTCCACATGTATTTTATTATGAAATGGTAAGTATGAATGTAGCATTAGATACTGTGAGCACTTCATACAACTTGCATGTTTTTTTAATTGAATTTTCCTTTGTAGCCATAAACTAACATTTTTGTTTTCGTTTAAAACCCAAATTATCTAAATTTTAATTAAATTACTTATATATATATATATATATTAATTTGTGCATTTGATTAAAATTTAACCTTTAAGATTGTGTGGCGTGATCAGTTTTTCATTTATATGGATGGTTCATTTATATGGATGGTTTGATACTACGGATGATAGAATTTGAAATATATAAATAATTTAAGGTGGAATAAATTGAAATTTCTGATAATTCTGAATTTCAAAGAATAAGAGCACTAGTAGTGGGCTCAACAAACTTTAGCTAAAATTTAGCTAAACAATTCACTTTTACAAATTTTAACTAGTCACTTTTTACAACACTAAATAATAGACTCGACAAATCTTTCACCATTCTATTAAAATATTAATTTTTTGGACAACAATAAATGTTTAATAAATTGCAAATGTTATAACTTCTTTTATGTATTTATTTATTAATTTGATGTACTCTATGCCTTCTTGATGGTTTAAATGCAGTAACGATCGCATCAAAAATGTGAAAGAAGCTTGAGAGCTGCATAAATTGCATAAAAAATGTAGGAAAAAAATCAATCAAAGCTTGAGAATCCAAGCTACAGAAATCGCATAAAAAAACAAATAAAACCAGAAGAATTAAAGTGAAAGAAGAATCCAGCATTATTTTACGCTAAAAATAATATTTAGCTAGTGTGTTTGCTTCAATAAATTTGGCTAGCCACTTGGTTGAAAGTTAAATTTACTGTAGATTTATTGAGTCAATTATAAGACTTTAATTCACATTTTAACTATTCTTTAGCTATAATTTAACTTTATTGAACTTACTACTAGTGCTCTAAAGAGGTAATAGTTTTTGGACGAAGAGTGTAGCACCCACCACGCAGTCAAATAGAAGAGTCAAATGAAAAAGCGGAAGGAAAAGAGCAGAAGGCCCAAATATTCTGGTCCAACAAGCGGCAAATAGCCCGTTAAAATGTGGATGCGATCATGCGAGAGGTTCAAAGCCCAACACAAAGGGGCCCGATTCTAGTGACATTGGTGGGTGTTTTTTTTTTTCAAGAGGGACTCGAGGGAGGCTGTCCGTTGGTCTTCCATGGCTGCCAAGGTGGGGGCTACTGATAGACCTAGAGGCCATAGTCATACTCCCAGTGCTCACTCGAAGTTCTAACGTTCAGCAACGGACCTCCGCCCCCACAGGACGATCACCCCCACATTCGGCTCTAAGCGCCACCAATCACTGGTCCTTAGATTGTCGATCCTCTCCAGGCTTCTCCTTTTAGCTCTCACCATCGTCTGGCGCACACTTCTCACCCCCTACGACACCTCCGCCCCACTCAACCCTTCCTGCCTATCCCACCACCACGATCCCCCACCGATTCTCTTTCCCTCTGTGGCCTCCGCCGTCGAACGCGGCGTCGTGTGGGACTCCGTCTACTTCCTCCGCATCGCCCACTGCGGCTACGAGTACGAGCAGTCCTACGCCTTCCTCCCTCTCCTCCCCCTCACAATTTCCTTCCTCTCTCGCAAGGGTTTGTGATGTTCATTTCCTTCATTTTACTTCGACTTCTTTTCCCCTTCGATTCCGAAGATAATGATCTTATTTTATCATCATTTTTAAAAAATAAGCCTTTTTTTTCAGTATTTGCGCCATTGGTACCTTTAATCGGATATAGAGCGGTGCTGGGGCTGTCTGGCTATGTGATCAATAACCTCACGTTTGTCTTCGCGGCGATATACTTTTACAAGTGAGTTTAATTTACTTACATTTTTTTCTTTGAAAGCGTTTCCTCTTCTTCTTCTTTTTCCTCGTATAAGAATTTCATTTTTTTGTCATATATATATATGAATTGTAGTTCAAATTATTCCGTCTGATTTTTCTGTATATAGGTTGATGTATAATTCATTGGATTATTAGGATATACAATTGCTTAGACTCAAATTAAGTACTCTGCCCGTGAAAGTCTACTACATGCATGGTTTCTTCACATTTATATCTGTTTTTTTCCCTCCTCTAATTGCTTGTTGTTTTTCTCGTTCTCTTTTCACGCTTACAGGCTTTCAGTTATTATTTTGAAGGATTCTGACTCCGCATTGCGGGCTTCCATCTTGTTTTGCTTCAATCCAGCATCGGTATTTTATTCGGCGATGTAATGTTCTGGCCCATTCTATTGAAGTCGATGTTTGAAATAAATGATGAATCAAGTGTAGTTGTTATTCTTGCTCCTGTTATGACAGATATTCAGAGAGTCTGTATGCCCTGTTTTCTATTGGAGGGATATACCACCTGGTCACAGGTGGAAATAGTATTGCTGTTCTTCTGCTTGCTCTCTCTACTTGTGCCAGGTCTAACGGAGTGCTTAACGCGGGCTATTTTTGTTTTCAGACGCTACATCGAGCTTATGATGCTGTATTTGTCAAAAAACATGCTTATGTGAGATACCGTGTTGTTTCTCTGACATATTTTCTGTTTATGGCTGAGGCTATTCTTTCTTTTCGTGGAATAAGATACTGGCTCAAGCAACCAAATTTTTTGAATCGGTCTCCTACAAAACAAGTTTACATGTTCGACTGTTCTAGTCTTGACATATGCATATAATCATTTTACATTTACCAACTAAGGTCTAAAGAAAACTCATAAAACTATTTGTTCATGCATCTCAATAGACTCTTTTGGCTCTATCACAAATGGAAACAGTAGTTCTTGTCAGCCAAAAGCATCCACCATTTTAGACCAAGAAATCAATTGATCAAAGGTTATTTGGTTTATTCTTTTATGTTTATCAAGAAAGTAGTACAGTCTGAGATCGTTGATTTGAAATTACTCCCTTTTTTGTGCAAGGCTATGTTCAGTTTTTTCATTGATGCATAGGGCAAGATGGTGATTTTGGTAATTCTTATTTCTATTCCAGTTGGCAGTACAGGTCCTTATTTCTGGTGCTTTGCGCTGCATATGTATTTTCACTCCATTTATTGCGTTTCAAGCATATGGATACTACAATATATGTCTAGGACATTCCATAGATGAAATGAGGCCCTGGTGCAAAGCAAGACTACCTCTTCTGTACAACTATATTCAAAGTCATTATTGGTATGCTCATCTTTTTTTCTAGTGTTGATGGGTTTTCACCTTGCTAATCGCCTCATTGCTTTTTATGCAGCTGTAATGCTTGAAACTCTTTTACCTATCATGCAGATAGATGGGTGATAGATTTAAAATTTTCCTTTTGCTTGTTGAGACTTGCTTTACAGAAATATCTCGAAATGAATGCTTGTTTCACTGGGAGCATCATCAATTCTTTCATATCTGTTCTGAGCCTCATAAAATTTATTGCCTTCTCTAGCTTTCAGAAAAAAAAATGGTTATTTTTTTAAGTCCATGTAACTTGCAGCAGTGAACTACGTCTCTATGCATATTTAAATTCTCTTTCTGTTATTTCTTGTAATATTATTATTATTTAAATAATAAAACACAAATGAGATGTTTATATATATAAATATATACACACTGATGGTTTCTTTTGATGCCAGGGGGGTAGGTTTCTTGAGATATTTTCAGCTGAAACAGTTGCCAAACTTCTTACTTGCGTCTCCTATATTGTCTTTGGCACTTTGTTCTAATTGTCTATTATGCAAAGTCAAGGCCTGAAATTTTTTTCTCACTGGGCTTTCTAGCTTCTGTTGAGGAAAAGAATTCTTCAGCTGTGCTTTTCTCTCTGGAGACAGTTCAAAGATCAAGTATTGCCCGCTTTCCAGATAAATCTTCTTCTAAGATTCAAGGTATTACTAAAAAAATTGTGTTTCTTGACACTGATTGACTTATGCTTTCATTGTAGGGAATATATCATACATCAAATCATGAATAGTTAAAGTCACTGTCTAGATAACCAGTTGGACCTTCTTTAGACATTTATTTTGGTCTCTTTCTAAGAGTGCCCAGAAGTGTACTTGTATTTTTTCATTTTTAGTGTTTGGCTCATTCTAATGCCTTCTACCTTATACTGTGGCCCATACTTTCATGTGTCTGCTTGTGGTGTGTAATTGGGCACATGGCTAACTATATTCTTTAGAGGTGTGATCCTTCATTTTTCATTATGATGAACAACATTTACAGCCAATGATTGCTTCCAACAGGGCATCACAATCTCAGACAGAGGAAGCATATGACTAGAGGGGATCCTGTTGCTCCCCCACTGGAAAATGATTCATTAGCAAAGCTGGGATACTTGACTGTCTCTTGTCTCCCATTTATTCTGCAATTGGCATTTATGGCAGCCACAGCATTTTTTGTCATGCATGTGCAGGTTAGACTCATTCATCTGTTAACTTTGATTATTTTCTTTGATCTGTTGAAGATTATACTGTTTATAAATCGGCCTTACTAATTTATTTTGCACTGGTTGCTTTCTCGTGTTGGTTCAACTTAGTTTTGAGCATGTAAAGGGTATGTTTGCTGATAATCATATGGAGGTCTGTGGGTGTTATGTCTACAGCTTCATAGGTTTGGAAGTAGGACTACGTAACCTGTGCCGAGTTTCATCTCTTTGCTCGCAAGAAAGTTGACCTGCTATATGTGGTTGTCTATTGGGTGCCCAATAGAGGTGTACATCAACTTGATTGATTTATGCTCCCCTATTAGAATAACAAAAGAGAATGAACAAAAACACCTGATTGAGCAGTATTTTGCAAAGATATAGCCCACTTATAACTCAAGAAAACATTGACAAATAAATGTCTCTTTTTATTTCTTTATCTCTGTGAAGCACAAGATGCTTTCAAATAAACTTGCATTTATTTGTTTATAGTTTGTGAAGCATGGAGTATTCCCAAATAAACTTCAAACTTGCCTATCCAAAAAAAACTGAAACTCTGCAACCGTCTTCCAAGTGCTTCGTAATGCAGGCCTTGGAACTACAATCTTTTAATCGGTGTCCATTATAAAAAAAATTAAGTGGTGTCTTCGGAAAGAAGCTTAACAATTTCGGTGATGTTGCCTTATAATCTTTTGTGATTAACAATCCCATTGTATGGATCCTTTGAAAATGTTGCTTATTTTCAATTAATAAAAACTTGCTTATAACAATCTACTTCTGGACATACACTTGAGGTGCTGCACTCTGGTTCGTCATTAGAAGTATAAAGTAGTTCTTTGTTGTGCTTCCAGCTGTTTTCAAGTATATTTTAAATTAGCTGTTTTCAAGTGTATTTTAAATTTGCTGGATTGCCATTATTCAAAAGAATTGCTTTTTGGCAGGTGGCTACACGCATTTTGTCTGCCAGCCCTCCCCTTTTTTGGTTTGCCTCAAATCTAATGTTACAACGTAAGAGATGGGCATATCTGATTTGGGCATACTCTGCAGCCTACATACTTCTTGGCAGTTTGCTATTTTCAAACTTTTACCCTTTCACATGATAAGGTCGGTAGTGGCCCTCTTACCCAAGAGCTGGTCTAAATGCACATGGGTTTGCATCATTTACCTCGGCTTGGATTGATTTCATATGCAGAACGATAAGAGCTAGAATCAACTTCTTGTCTTAGCGGTAAAGCAAGATTGCCTTTGATTCTGTATGTAAATTAGCATTGTGCCAAAAACTGAATAAAATAAAAAAATTAGCATCATGTGAAGCTATATTTTTTTACAGGATAGAGAAGCTGTTCGTTCCTGTAGGTTTGAGATGAAGCTTTTGTTGCAGCATTAGACTGAGAAAATGTCTTTCTATACCGTAACTCTGGGGCTATAGGCATTCTACAGCAGCAGCAGCAGCAGGCATAGACCCAAAAAGCAGTGGTACAAGATTGGGAATTCTCGACTATTTCTAGCCCACGTCTAACTCCACAGTTCCATTTCGGGTCCAGTTATTGCTTTATCCTGGTTTGGCTTTGTTCATGCAAATTCGTTGCTGCCTCTCTCTCTCTCTCTCTCTCTCTCCACTGATTTTTGTAAAGGCTGCTGCATGCTTATGGGATAATATACATATACATACATGTAAACAACTGATCATGAGTTGCTAAGATCAGGGAGACATCCCCCATTAACAACTGCATTCAACGTGCCCTAAATTTAGAAAAGCTCTTAACCTTTTCATCAGTGCAAGAAGCTATTGGTCCATGTAAATGGCATTAAGTGAATCTTGTTCGTTGAAAGAATGCATTATCCATTTATCCCTTTTGTATTGTTATCTATGTATGAAGATTTTCATTCTTCGTCCATCTGAAGGCACTTTATGTTAGGTACTTATCTATCAGATTATATATATAGATAGATAGATAGATATAGGAGGGTTACCAATGCCAGGAATAAGGAGACTTCTTATGGAAAACAAGACTTTCTTTTTCCTTTATCGACAGAGAGTTAGAAGGTGAGTAAGTCCAATATATATATTTGACAAAATGTTTAGTTTCACGAAGCAGCAAGAGATAATATATATCCATATGAAAGGCAGGAGGTTTAATTTGGGTCAATTGCTATGAAAACTTGTCTCCCAGACTCGGGTGATAATTAGTAATGTCTCCTAAAAGTTGGTTTCTATAGAAGGCCCTTGAATTAGCTTTTACAGTATGAAGGAAAATAAGCTAGATAATTTTTGGTAAATTTATCAAACCGTTTTGAATGATTTTTATTTTAAAAAATTATATGTGCAATCACTTTTGCGTATTTTTTTTTTGCATTCCAGTGATTTGATTGGTTGTGTGTTAAAAAAAATTCATTCAACCAATCATTTCAGTAGAGTGCGCAGGGAGTGTGCAAAAATGACTGTATGTAGCATTACTCTTTTATTTTTATTTTCAAGAAAGTCGATTAATATGGTAGGAATAGCTCGTGTACCAATGGCTCATCGGAGAACCCTAGGGGTCAGTCAGTCAAAAACTAGATCTCGGAATCAGTTTTTACCGAATGTTTAGAACGACCTTTAATTTGCACTCATCTTGTTCAGTTACTTCACACACACATGGCATATATGTAAAGCATCAGTCACAAACAAAGATTTAGATCATTTGAAACCTTTTATTTCAAGTTTGTTTGTCACAAAGAAAAATTTTAATCCTGTGAACATGTTTGTTAAAGTCTGGAGCTTAGCAAATTTTCCCAAAGCATAACATTGTATAACATCAAGAAACTTCAAAACACAGTAATATAAAGAATATAATAAACATACAAAGTGGAAGTAACTGGTGTATGAAAATGGTACTTCTTTGAAAAATGGAAGAATATCCCATCCACTTGGAGCCAGCTAGATAGAAGGCAATAATAGTATAGCTAGATATAAGGCAACTGTTGTCGTTAATAGTTGTAGAGCTTAATTATGCTTTAAGATTGTTTGGGATATTGAAATATTGCTGGATTAAATCATATATATTGAATAATAAGGTAGGTATACCATTGAGTAATTTAATAATATGTGGATTGAGTAATATCCTTATGGTAAATAGAGATAAAATAGCCCACCTAAAGGTAGGGAAGATGATCAATACTAGACAAGTACATGCGAGAACACTAGAGATGTAGCAAATAAGCCCAGCAACATTGCGGTAAATAGCATTAGCATTTGGAATGGATCGGGATAATTCCATCAATGCTACGAAGTAAACACATATAACTCCAATGAAAAAAGACATGATTATTTGGTGTGTCTTAAATGAAGATGAGCTTGAGTTCTAATATCGTACTTGAAGAATGCTCACTAGAATTTGGATGGTGACTAGGAATCAAATGGGTAGACTGGGGAATCCTTCAGCTGGCTGATGTTGATCACTACAAACCAAAACAAAATTAATGTAGCGTCATTAATTAGTAGTTTCCACCCTAATCATCTTCAACTTTCTTTTAAGTATTTCGATTTCTTTGTTACTCATGTTGAAATATTAAAGCCAAGGTGCTTCGAGTCAAATTAATTAATTGCATTAATGATAATAATAGAGACACAACTCTAATTTTATATTTTTTTTACAACTCTATTTTGAATTGAGAGCATTACTATCAATTATTGTATAGGATATAATAATATATCTACAACCTTTTTTGCATTAATCCAAATATTTGCACCTGAATCTTGGACTTGCAAAGGGAAAATTTACTTCAAGACAATTATCCTAACTAATAATGTAAACTATTTTTACTAGTTTTTAATTATAACGATGGAAAATCTTTCATAAGCATTGAGAAAAGGTTTAAGGGATAAATTATATTTATTGAAGTATAAATAAATTGAAAAAACCGTTGGTGAAAAAGGGAAAAGTAAAAGCAAAGTAGTTTTGGGAAATGATTAATTTGGTAAAATTCATTGGTGATGCTAATTTTGGCATCTACTAATTGTTGTCAATTCTTGAAAAAGTTCACAATTCTTCTGGTCTTTCCAAAAGTGGGGACAAATCTCGCTGTTTATTTATAATATATATATACACAGAAGTTAAAAGGAAAGAAAATGATATAGAAAAATAATGAATAAGTTTGGAGAGCAGCCACTGTTTGAGGAGTAGCCGCTACACACCTTATGTCTTAAGTAAAATACCAAAAATACCCTAGAACGATTTAGGGTTTTTTTTTTTTGGAATAATTTTTCCTGATTTTATGCATGCCGTAGCCTCTGTTCTCAATTTTTTTTTTAATTTTTATTTATTTATTTATTTATTTTTATGATCAATGGTCTTGTACATGCCTTTAGACTAGATTGCAGAAATAGGCTAATGAATTTGACATGGAAACTAATTTGGGTAATTTCTGGAATATTGGCATGCCCTAAGTCAGATTGCACGAATTAATCACTGTAATTGCATAATCCAGTAGTCTCTTCTCTCGGTCTTATTTCCCCTGAATGGTGCTGCCCTAGAACGATTTAGGGTTTTTTTTTTTTTGGGAATAATTTCCCCTGATTTTATGCATGCCGTAGCCTCTGTTCTCGAATTTTTGGGTATGATCAATGGTGGATTTACATGCCTTTAGACTAGATTGCATGGAATAGGTTAATGAATTTGACATGGAAATTGATTTCGGTAATTTCTGGAATATTGGCATGCACTTGGAGGATTTGGGTAATCTCTTCTCTCGGTTTTGAAGATGATCAATGATCTTGTACATGCCTTTAGACTAGATTGGAGGATTTTTCTCTGATTTGGGTTTTTTCTGGAATTTCTGGAAATATTAGCAAGAAATTAATCTTAAAATGTACATTGGAGGATGTAGAACAAACAAAATCACTAACTCATTATTTGATATTGGCATGCATAAACATGAATGCAAAGAAATTGAGGATAAAAAAACAGATACACATGACAAACATAATTCTTAGTAACTCATTAGTAACAAACAGAATTATTTAGACTAGATGCAAACTTCATTAGTAACTCATACATTTGATATTGGCATGCTTATAAAAACAATCAACATTTTGCATATAAATTGTTTATGTATGCCTTTAGCCACATGGATTGTTTATGTATGTACAATATGTTTATGTAATCTAGTTAGATATTCAGCATGCAGTTTGCATATAATCTCTCATGTGCACTGCATATATTGCTTCCCATGTGCTGTTTGAGTAACACTTTATCCTTCAATATTTTGTTGAAGGATGAACTGTTTAATTGATAATGATCCATTCTTCACCACACTGTTGGACAGTGGTGAAGCTGATATTAACAACCCCCTATGGGCAGTGCAAGTGTTGATGTCCAAGCGACACAACCCCAACAAGAAAAAAGGAAACAAAAATTCCAGCGGGGTGTGTCATTTACTGCAGAGGAAGATAATATCCTCATATCAGCTTGGCTTAACATTAGTATGGATCCCATACGGGGGATTGACCAATCATCTACACAAATGTGGAGTAGAATTTATGAGTACTATTCCACATATAAAAAACCTAATTGTCAAGAACGGTCTATAGCCTCTTTGACCAATTGGTGGTCAATCATTCAAAAATGCGTCAATAAATTCTGTGGTAGCTTAGCCGAACTTGAAGGAATGCATCCAAGCAGTGCAACTGAGCAGGACAAGGTATAATGCTTTTTACTGCTGTTTGTGGTTCTAATTATTAGTATTTGCAATGACATTAATACTAATTGTGGAAACTATTTTGTAGATTGATAAGTCAAAAATCTTGTACCAAGAGAACCTCAAACATAACTTTATCATGGATCATTGTTGGAATCTATTGAGGCACCAACCGAAATGGCAACCACACGTGGACCTCATAAAAAGGAAAAATGGGTCAAGTTCAGGTATTATTCCAAACTCAATACCTTTAAGGGAAGACATGGAGAATGTGCCCGTCGATTGTGAGAGACTTCCTGGCAAGAAAGTTGAAAAAGTAAGAGAGAAAGAAAGAAGATGTAACGAAAGATAAAATCTAATAATTAAGGAGGCCTTAAGCCAAATGACAAATGATAGAAGGACTTGTATGATGGAGAGAAGAGAATCACAATTGAAGTATGAGAATGAAAGATCTGAGTTATTACTTCTTAAGAAGATAAAACTTGAATTGGAAATTAAGGCTGAAAAAGATAGATCTGACTTAGTAACTCTTAAAAAGAGAAAGATTGATATTGAAATTATGTCCAAACAAATTGATTCATTGAATGGTGTGCAGCAAGAGTATTTCTATAATTTTCAAATGGAGATCATTGAGGAACAAAGGAATAGGGCAATATCTTGTACATAGTTTTGACTATGGTTACTTATTTTGGGTATTTTGAAATTGTAAATACTGTGGTGACATTATTTTGGGATTTATGTACTGCTGGTTGCACCAAATTCTATTATTTTTTTGTATAACTGGTTGCTATCAATTTGTTTTGGAAACTGTTGAGAGCTGCTATGGAGCTGGTGGTTGTTGCTGTGGAGCTGAATGGTGCTGTCGTGGAGCTACTGTGGAGCTATCAAGTTATATTAAAATCAACTTTGTGGATTTTCTATTAAGTTGATTTTGATACATGTGATTTATTTAAATTTGTATGGAGGTTCTTTTGGTTGGAAGTTGAATTTGTATGGCATATATTTTGCAAACACTAAATTTGTATGGAATAGAATTGTCCAAGTTGTGAATTTGTATGAACACAGAAATCACATGGAGCTGCTGTGGATTTTTCTGTGTTGCTGAATATATATGGTAGATTGAATTTATTGGACTTGGATGTGGAATTTGTATGGCATATATTTTGCAAACACTGAATTTGTATGGAGTAGAATTGTCCAAGTTATGAATTTGTATGAAATTAGACCACACATAAAGTATGTGTGGATTTTTCTATGTTGCTGAATATATATATAGTAGATTGAATTTATTGGACTTGGATATTGAATTTGACTTGAATTTATTGGACTATCCAGATTTTAGGAAAAAAAAATATATTTTATTATTATTTGGTCAAAATATGCATAATCCAATGTGGGAATTTTTCTTCATATACAAAATCAATCTTCAAAAGATGTGATTTTGTATATGAAGATGTATAAACCATTGCCAATGTCCTTAGCAAATGAAAATCAACCATCTTACCTCCTTCATTTAATTCTGTGCCTTTAACTATTTTGGACAAGAATCTGAAGTATTGTGACAAGGGGCGTGTGGATTAAAAAAACTCGAAACGGCAAAACTCCAATAGATAATAAAAGAATATAACTTGGAGCTCTTACAAATTACACTGACCTCAACAATTCGAGAATCGAAACAACTAAATCGTGTTCTAATGTAGCACATGTATTTTAGTTGAGATCAGCTCCTCAATGACAATAGATAATTAAATGGAATTATATATCCATTTTCATTACAATTAACTGATAAAAAGAATAATGGAGATAATCATTAGAGAGTGCCAGGATTGAGTTCGTCCAAAGCATGACTTTAACAGCCAGTTTTGAGTTACAATGTTTTGTATCAATATAAAAATAAAAACTCTTTGAGAACTAAGCTTATCATTATAACCAGCTGAGCATGGTCTGACGTACAAATTTGAGAACACCATAAACACCTCAAAAATATATCTTCCATGCCGTCAATGTATTGCAACTAAGAATTGACTTGAAAGAACCCGACGGTTACGAATCCCAGTTCGAACAAATATCCATTCATCAAAAGTATAAACTATTTTTGCAAGATCATCATTTGAAACCTTCAGGGTGGAAGCCGCTAAACCGCAACCAACTAATTTGCAGCCTTTACTGACCAACCTGTTAATATTCATTTCCAAAGTACGGGATCAGGATACCAACTAGTATAACTGAGATTGCCATTTCTAATTGAAAATTCTCTTTCCATTGAACCATTTAGATATCAAACTGAGGATGACTCTATTGGCTGGACCTTTTTTTAATCCCACATGAAACAAGATACAGGATACAATTAAGAAGGAGTTAATGATATTAAAAACCTTCACGGCATTCAAAGCTAATGGCACAAGACTCTTTGCCACAAAAAGAGAGTTCCATTCAAAAGATAAGGCATTTCTGGTTTTCACTTGACTAATATCATTTCTGGAAGATATATGTGGTGTCATGGAACCAAGCCAAATAGAAATAGCTATGAAGTCTACCTCCTTTATGTTAAGGAAGCAACATATTCACTTCTCTATGACTCTCTTTCATCTTGGAACTCCTCCATCACCTTCATAAAGACTATTCCAATGCCTCCCACTTTTAGTAGAAAGCATAAGCCATTAGACAAGCCTGGAAGCTTATAGCCAGAAATCTCAACTACAATTTAGAAAAGCTTTTACTCCCATGAAAGTCCCAGCAACTAATTTATAACAATTATGTTCATTTCTCCTCAAAATAAAAGTCCCTGTAAATAAAAGGAACAAACTTAACACTTAAACACTACCCTATATACATCTCAAATAAAAAAGTTAATAAAGCAATATTCCTTAGATAGATTATATCATGTGCATTCTCTCTTCCATGAATTTATACATTTGAGTGCCCATGCAAGAGCAAATCATCCATAAGCTCTACTACAGCAATCACAGACAAAGTTAAAAAGAGGAAAAATAGCAAAACCCATAAGACAATAAAAATCACGAATCCATTATCTTGCAGAAAGATATCACATATAATAACATGAGTATACATCTTCAAATATTTTTTAAGAAACTTGGCTAGTATTTTCTAACCCAATTGATTCAAGACCCATTTCATTAAAAATTAAAAAAAAAAAACGATCGTCACCAAAATATAAAAGAAATCATAAGTCAAAGTCACCTGGGCACATGAGATTCAGACGGGGAAGCGCTAGAAGAATTCTTCTCTAGGCCTTGAATGGTGCTAGAGCAGAATACCCTGCTGGAGAATCCATCCTGGGATAGAAGCCCAGATCGGTAAATCCCTATCTGAGGGAGAGGCGGCACGGTGGCTGGAGGGCGGCAGATCTAGACCAAATGGGTGGAGAAACCCATGGGAGAGTGAGGGTGCGGGTGGGGGAAATCGGGGCTATGGGTGGCTGGGGTAGGTTGATGGTGGCTAGTGGAGGCTCAAGGTGGCGGCTAGAAGCCGTGGGTGGCGATGTTCGGCGGGCTAAGGTGGAGAACCCGCGTATGGGTGAAACCCATTTCGGGAAAGAGAGGGAGAGGACCGTCATGCTATGGAAGATCGACGGTGGCTAGGGAGGAGGTCAAGGGCTCGGTGGTGCTCAACGGTGGGATTGGAGGCTGACGACCGCTACAGCGGCAAACTGTGTAGTTCTTCGGGTTGAGAGAGGGGGCTGCATGTGGGGGCTTCCGGGAGGTTTGAAGGTGGCTGGAGGTGGCCGGTGTGAGGGGGTGGCGATGGTGGTAGTCGGTGGCATTGCAAGTGGCGCACGGCTGTGCAGGTCTGGGTGATCTGAAAGAGGGATCGGGTAGGGGGAGGGGGGTTGAGAGATGGGTGAGTAAAAAAACAGTAAAGCTACGGAGTAGCCAGTGTAGCACATCAGCCATCGCACACCTTACGTGGTTGTATTTTTTTTCTTCTTATTCATGCTAAAACTAGCATTTGAATTTTTAACGATTGACGTATTGAACCCATCGCACTCCCGCGTCCCCCTCACTCTCTTTGGTCGCCTAGCACCCTTGAGCATCGCCGTCCATGTTGTCGCTCGACACTGGCAACTCATTAGCTTGCCTCTGCCCATCGCCGCCTAGCCTTTTTTCCCCACAGTCCATTTGAAACAAGATGGAGGAGTTCACGGGGACCACTCATCACCCAGCACCCGCGTCACTGTCCCTCTCGTCGCCCAGCACCCACGAGCCTTCCACTGCATAGTTTAAATCCTTTCCCCTATTTTGGAAGAGTTAAAGCAAAACGAAAGTTCTTCTCTCATTATTTTTTGGGTTTTCTTTGGAGTGAGAAATTGCTCCAAATTTGGTCCTTGTAGCTCTCAGAGTTTTTCTACAAAGTCACTTGAAGACACAGAGAGATAGACAGAAAGACAAAGAGACACAAGCAGCTTGACAAGGCCAAAGGGGTCTAGCACAGGAGACTGGTCACCGGAGAGAGCGAGCCTCCGTACTGTTCACAAACCGGAACATAACCGTGAGTTATTTAAGAGATTTGTCATTCTCTTTGATTCACTCTCTGCTCCTCTCAGATATGCTAATCCCTCGTGCATGCCTGAAAATGCATTTCTAAATTCAAACATTCAATGCCTCGATCCGTGCGGTGTTGTTTCATTGCTTGTTATTCTTCGTTCTTTGACCTCCACCTCTCTCTAGTTTTGCCTTTCCTTGCATTTCTATCTCTTCACAGTGATTCGATTCGAAAATGTTGTTTATTTATTTAAAGCTTGGTTTGGCTGTTGTGAAAATGTAGGATATTAAATCAAGTAAAAAAAAATAATCAAATATTAGATTTATGATTCGATTATTATCTCCTTGGACCTTGTTTTTATTTGGAATATAATCTCGAGGTTATATTCTTTTTATGTTTTCATCAATTAGCGAATTCAAAAGAACGGGAATCTTTGCTCAGCAAAGACTAATGCATCTGT
Source organism: Carya cathayensis (assembly GCA_011037825.1). Lineage (NCBI taxonomy): Eukaryota > Viridiplantae > Streptophyta > Magnoliopsida > Fagales > Juglandaceae > Carya > Carya cathayensis. The sequence continues at coordinate 20,513 of QGSO01001027.1, forward strand.
TTGCTCTGGTTGAGTTTAATACATTATTTGTGTATATGAAAACATACATATGTCATGTGTTTATGCCGTAGAAATGCATATTTAAGCTGAAATTTTTACATTTGCGTAAAAGATTTGTAGGCATATGGATGCTGTAAAGTTGAATCCAGCAAATGAGTGATCTCCTTTCTTGATTTGTTATAGAATTACTGAAGTATTGGCTTTAATGATACAATAATCTCCCTATTGCCAATATGCCACCGTCATTTACTATATCTGAGTGTGTGCCTATTGTCTGTTATTTGTGCTGAACTTGCTTTACTCTTACAATATTGATAAAGAAGCAGTACTTGTAACCTTATGAAGGTGATGGAGAAGTTCCAAGATGAAACGAGAGTCATAGAGAAGTGAAGATGTTGCTTCCTTAACATAAATAAGGTAGACTTCATAGCTATTTCTATTTGGCTTGGTTCAATGACACCATATACATCCTTCAGAAATGGTATTGGTTAAGTTAAAACTGGAAATGCCTTATCTTTTGAATGGAACTCTCTTTTTGTGGCAAAGAGTCTTGTGCCATTAGCTTTTAATGCTGTGAAGATTTTTAATATCATTAACTCATTTTTCTTTCTTGTATCCTGTATCTTGTTTTATGTGGGATTAGAGGCTTGCTTGTTTCGGTCCTTGACTGCTATAGATAGTTTTATTATACTTTGTGCATCTGGGGTTTACTCTTTAGCGGTAAATTTGAAGGCTCTGCCTCGATGAGGTTCCACATCATTAAAAAAGGTCCGGCCAAGTTAGAGTCATCCTCAGTTTGATATCTGAATGGTTCAATGGAAAGAGAATTTTCAATTTGAAATGGCAATCTTAGTTAGACTAGTTGTTATCCTGACCCCATATTTTGGAAATGAATATTAACTGGTTGGTCAGTGAAGGCTGCAAATTAGTTAGTTGCGGTTTAGTGGCACCCCCCCTTAAGGTTTCAAATGATGATCTGGCAAAAATAGTTGATACTTTTGATGAATGGATATTTGTTCAAATTGGGAATCATAACTGCCAGGTTCTTTTAGGTCAATTCTTAGTTGCAATACATGATGATGCCATATATTGGATACTTGTAAAGCATCTGTGGTTACTTTACCTTTTGCTAGCCCAAATATAAAATAAAACAGATTGTTCGAGAATGGATGAAGGCAGTTGGTTGTTCTATTCCCTTAGAAACTGTTTATTTCTAGTAAAAGCTTATTTTGGTTTTTATTCTCAATCCTCTATGGGTGTAGCATCACCCTTGGTAAATTGCATTATGCTGTCTTTGGGTGCATGCAAATATATTTTGGTTGGGATGAAACAATGATCATCATGGGTAATTAATTCCTAGTTTCTGCAATATATATGTTGTCATTTGCTGGGTTTGATCTGCTATCTCAAGCTTTGCTTACATGTATAGATAAGCAAGTTCTTACCTTTGCTTACATGTGTTGCACATGCACTCCCATCATCTCTGACTGCAGCATCATATTTACCTTGAGGAGGACATTCCCAGTTTTGTATACTTGCTAAAGTTTGCACTTTTGGTTCCCACTTGGAGTTGTGCTCTCTTTGAACTTTGAAGTTTGTTGACTGTATCTACACTTTAGTGGGCTTGGTAATTCTTGCCTTTCAGGAATTGTACCATTTGGTTTATTAGGAAGCATAGTCAATCATAGTTATATTATCCTGTCATTGTGGCTTTGTTATCTAAATTTTTGGAGGTGCTTTTATTTTTTATTTCCTCTCTTTAGAAGTATCCAATGTAAATTCTAGAACTAGTAATGTCCTTTGGTGCATAATTATTAAAGCACCACATGTGTCATTCTGTTTTTATTTGAGAGTTTTTTTTTTACTTGTCTTTGCGAGAGTGAATGTGTTAGAAAGTTATAATGAAAATTGATGGAATCACAGAGGTAGAAAATAACATATGTACAGTATGTAAGATTGGACAATATGTAAGATTTGTACTTGTTATGTAACATCTGTATGGTATGTAAGATTGGACAATATGTAAGATTTGTACTTGTTATATATATTTTAGTTTTTTATTGGACAATATGTAAGATTTGTACTTGTTATGTGTAGGTTGGTGTAATGGAGTTTTTTGACTAATAAAATTTCATCATTATAGTGTTTGTGTTTCTTTTCTGATGAGGTTATGATGATATTCTTCAAAGTCCAAGCTCTTTTTGCTTGTTTATCTTTAGCCAAGTTTTCCTCATTTATGGCTTTCAATATATTTACTCTGCCATTTTTCAGATCTGGTTTCAACCCAGGATTGGATTTTCACAAGATTAGAGGCAAAGACAAGTGGACAGTTTCTAAGGGCGTTGCAGTGAAGCTGATTGTATATCTTGTATTACTATAGTTTGTCAATATTACTTTCACTAGGCCATTGTAGGACGTTCTTTAAAATGGAGTGAAGATTCTTTTGTAAATGAAATTGATGGCTAATGAGATAGTCATTACCATGTGAACAGTGTACTAATTATAATTGAAATCTAAGAGTTTTCAGAAAAGGTTACCATGCTAGCAATCTGTGTATAACAGAAAAACGACTCCATAGTTGCATCACAGGAAAATGCCTCTAGAGTTGTTGTTACAGGCTTTCCAAAGTTCTAAAATCATATTGTGTTAACTTTAAGCCTCAATAAGTTGTTACATATTTCCATGATTTCATTTTGTTATACATTTTCAATTACCTTTTAAAAATAAACAGTTTATGTGTTTTGTCAAAAGGCAAGTCCAGAATCCAGATTATGTTATACCATATGATTGACTTGTGCATATATTGAATCTTAACAAGAGAATGCACAACTTTGATTTTGTTATATATACAAGATGGTTGTTTTCTCAGTGCAATACAAAACATACAATTACAGTTGGTTCATAAAAAAATGATGTATTCCATACAACGTGCTATTTACATACAATTTATCTGAATCATTACTTATATTTAAAAAAAAAATATCCGAATCAAGCCAAAATTATTACAAATGTGACAATCCAGTATAAACACTAATTTTTTCTTTTTCTTCCGAAGAGTTCTCTCTCTCTCTCTCTCTCTCTCTCTCTCTCTCTCTCTCTCTCGTACTTTATCTTCCCTTTTACCAACTTAATTCTTGTGCAGTAATATGTCAGCCCACATCTTCCATAATTTATTCTCTCTTGTACGAATGTTCTCTTTTAGCAAGTGAAGTATTCCACCCAAACGAAAAATTCACATCTCCTCCCTTCTCCCTGCACACAGTACCAATATTTAATTCAAATGATAAAGCATAATGTGCAAAATAAGATTGGGCCAAGCTCTCTTCCTATCTTGGATCATATTCCAGTTCTTCCACAAAATAAAATCACAACAGTACTTACACACAACACTATAGGCATTGTGGTTTGATATTCAATATTGACTCTCAAGAATAAGTAACCATATACGATTAACTATGCAGCAGTTGAATCCACAACTTTGGCTAAAAGCAAGAACTTACTCATCTAGCACATACTTCAATCGTTGAATTGCTTTTCAAATCGCAAACGATTGCATACCTATGAACAAAGAAACCTATTACAATAATCAACTAAGAAAGGGGAACAATAAAATTACGAGGTACCAAAATAAAAAAGAAAGGAAAACAAGGGGGGCAATACATGACCATCTCGCACCAACAAAGTTGAGAAAATCAAAGAGAGGAATGTGAAAACTTTCTTGTAGAAAGAAAGCCAGAAAATAATAGAAATGATAGTAGAATCTAAATTAGCTTTAATAGCTTAATAATTAATAAATGAAACTTAAGAAAAAGTCAAAATGAATATTTAATGAAACAAATGCCCTTCAAAATTAACTTGACCATACAACTAGGACTAATATTATAGCAAGAAACATATTACATAGGGCCCAGAACAACAAAAGCGCTGATGCTACCATGTCAAATATTGCCTCAAAACAACTCAGGCAACCGAAGAAGAAGAGCAGCATACACAGTGTCTGTAGGAATGACCCAAATCGCTCCCTGTTTCAAAAGATTGACAACTGGTTCCAATTTCCAATTGTTTGCTGCTGATGAATTAGCTTCAATATAAAGCAAGCCATCCTCCTGATGTTTTCATGCCAATTAAGGTAATATTAAATCTGTTCCCTCTCGCCATGAGGGCTTTGTTCACTATACTTGTCAATGAACCGACCCATTTCTTTTTTTTTTTTTTAGAAAAAGAATCCTTTCAAGAATAAAACTGATCAACAAGTGATCATCACAATGATTTATTTTCTTAGACTTATTATGAACTAGCGGCATTTATTACTGATTGAAGAAAATGTCAAAACGAGTAAAGAACTTGCTCTTTTTTCTTTCCAAATTTCATCAAGCCTAGCCACCTATTATCATTTTTATCAAAACTACAACGATCGTATATAAATATCTTATCTTCTCTCTAACTCCATTTTCTCAACAACCAAACAAGTCCTTTGTATGGAAACACTAACTACCGAAAATCAAATCAAGCATGTGCGGTCTACGTGAGGGAAGAGATGACAATAGGGCGAGAATGGGACCTTGGTGAAGTAAGGAGCAGAGTGTTTGAGATGCTTAGGGTTGCGCTTAATGGCCATGGCCAAGACACGTTGGAGCCACTGGGGTTTCGGGAGGATGAAAGAGACAATGCGACATAGAAACAGGGGGACACGTGGACTCAAGAAAGACTGTCGGAAACAGAGCGATAGCGCTGCGTCGTGACTGTATAGACTGTGTAGTCATTCTCTGGAGTCTGTACACTTTGGCTGCACTTTTAGCTAATTTGGACAGAGATCAGAGAAAAAGACATGGAGGTCACAGGTCATCATCCATAGGCGATGTAGGGGGTGGGAGTGAGGGAGGGAATGGGCGACACGGTGGGTTGGGGGAGAGGATGAGCAACTCCCGAGGTGGGGGAAAGGATGGGGGTGTTTTGGTGGGGGGGGGGGGGGGGGGGAAGGAATGTATGCTACGCGGGGTGGAGGAGAGGATAGGTGCATTTCAAATGAAGTGAAACCAGAAGAAGGGAACAGAAACGTGCAGTAGGGAGAAAAAGGGAAAATCATCTTAGGCCACGTAAGGTGTGCTCTAGCTGAAGCTAAATAGTGGCTGATATCAAGATTATTTATTTTTTCTGACTTCCGTGCTTTTTTTTTTTACGAGAAAAGCTACGGATCAGTAACTGTAGCAGCGCACAACACACACTTTACGTGGATTTTGCTTCTTTTTGTTTTTTGTTTTGGTTCCCTTAACGCATCGTTTTGAGGATATGAAAAGTCCCATTTCAAATTCACCCGCGTCCCCTCCCTCCCTCTGTTTTGCACCACCCTGTGATGTCGTGCCTCTGTTCAGAGTTGTCCCCTTTTGGCTCCTCGGTCTGCCCAGCGCCGCGCCTCTGCCCGTTTACTCCAAAGGCTCTGCACATTTTGCCACTCCTCTGCTCTGTTTCACCACGCCTTTGCTCAGCGCTGTAGGTAACTTCACTACCATTTGAGCATCATCGATCTGGATTGCAACTTCCTTCATGATGTCCATAAAGTAGCCACCTTTCCATTTAGCTATGTTTTGGGTATGGTGCATTAATGCGGCTTAGGGCATGGAGACCTTTGGTCTCTTTGTAAGACTTTTGCCCCTTTGGTTTAGAACTTTGGTCTTTCAAATTTTCCAAATAGGGGAAATATTGAGAAGATGAATTCTATGAAAAGCACCCATGTTCATATATCTCATTTACCATGGCCAGATGGAGACCACATCTGGAACAACATAGCCATCCCCATCAAATTTTGAATGCTTTTTCATGCAAGGACACGGCCAGAATATTAATACTTATTTTGTGAAGTCCATCTAAACAAAATAATATTATTTATTTGAATAATCCTGCATACTGTCATGTTAAGTTTCTTAGTACTCTCTCTTAAACCTGATGTGGGTGTTCTCCTTTTGTTTCTTATAGAGGTACCCTAGCTAAATGCAGTGCATGTGTGTATTCCTTTATGTTTCCTTTCTGTGATGGTTAGGACATATGTTTACACAGATTCTGTAAACATGTTTCTGTAAACACAGAAATATGTTTATAAACAATTTCAATTATTTTACTTTACACAGATTGAAATTTATGTGATGGTTAGGGACACTATATGGCTAACTTTGGATTGCACATAAAATGGTACTACTGATATATTCCTAACACTGCTCTTCATGCTCAAGTGTTTGCTATTATTAACCATTGTAAGCTAGTCTCTCATTGGCATTCTCAGTTTTAATTTGCTAGATTCAATTTTAATGTGTTGATTTTTTGTACCTCTTGGAGAGGCTATGGTGTAGTTTGAGGACAGATGCAAAGGTTACATTTTTGTACCTCTTAGAGAGGCTATGCCAAAGTTTGTGAAGATGCAAAGGTTACACTTTCTTTCCTTTTTATTTTGAATCTCACAAATTCACTGGTCTTTTTTGCTTTTCTGGAGAAACCAAGTAGGATCATATAACTGTTACCTCAATCATGTTACTTCTGCGGTGAAGATGAAAATATAGAGTTGAATCTGAATAGTTTGAGTCTGGGAAGCCTCTATTTGAGAAAGCAAACCAAGAAAGACAATCTTTTTGTTGTTGCACGGGCTTCAATTCTTTTACTCATTTATTCCAATTCTATTTGGGATAAACCTTTTCATTTATAATTCTTATATTGCATACATATGCATGATAGTGTGGTGCCTATACATGTTAAATCTTTAGATTTGTATTGTATTTTCGTATTATTGCGATTTATCCCTTAAATATATTTAGGTGAAAGCTATTCCATCCAATTTACTAAATAAAGTTATTTTCTTTAATTCATTTTGTTCTAGTTGAAGCATGAACTTCAATTCTTATTTCCATCGACTTCTGTTTTTATTTGTTATTCGATTGTAGTGCTTATTTGTGACTCTGAGACATGTGGATGATAGTGTGGTGTGCATAATGTATCTTTTCATGTTATGTGCAGATTGGTGTAATGGAATATTTTGACTCTAAAGTTTCATGGTTACAGTGTTTATGTTCCTTTTCTGATGATGTTATGATGGTATTCTTCTAACTCCAAGCTATTTTTGCTGGTTTATCTTCTTCAGCCAAATTTTCCTCATTACGGCTTTTAGTATATTTACTCTGCCATTTTTCAGATCTGGTTTCAACCCAGTATTTTGAGTGGCTAATGTTTCGGATGGAGGATTTTGACAAGATTGGAAGTGAAGATAAGTGGACAGTTTGTAAGGGTGTTGCAGTGAAGCTGGTGGCATATCTTGTGTTACTATAGTTTGTCAAGATTACTTTCACTAGGCCATTGTAGGATGTTCTTCGAAATGAAGTGAAGATTTGTTTGTAAATGAAATTGATGGCTAATGAAATAGTCATTATCCGGTGTACAGTCTACTGACTATAAGTCAAATCTAAAGAGTTTTCAATAAAGGTTACAATGCTAGCAATCTGTGTATCACAGGAAATTGTCTCCAGAGTTGTTACAAGCTTTTCAAAGTGCTAAAATCATATTGAATTGAATTTAAGCCTCAATAAGTTATGTAATTCCATAATTTCATTTTGTTATACATTTTCAATTACTTTTTAAAAACAAACTTAGAAGGCAAGTCCAGATTATTTCCATTTTCTTTTGGGTATATATCTTTCCCAACCGTCATCCATGTAGCACTCTGGAAAATAATAGACCATAGAATGACACTAGCGGATATATTGAATCTTAACAAGAGAATGCACAACTTTGATTTTGTTATACCATATGCCTATTTTCTCAGTGCAATACAAAACATAGTTGGAGTATCATTACAGTAGATCCATTCAAAAACAATATACTCTATACAATGTACTATTTACATATAATTTATCCGTACCAAGCCAAAACTAGTTCTCTCTCTCTCTCTCTCTCTCTCTCTCTCTCTCTCTCTCTCTCTCTCTCTCGTACTTTATCTTCTCTTTTATAAACTTCATTCTCGAGCAGCAATACGTCAGCTATGCAAAAGACAGCTTTTGAGTCCTGGACTCAAATGGAAGCATGGTGAGAATTTGTTACCTATTTCCTAGCATGACACCTCTGTTTAGCAATCACCCATCAGTTTTCATGTGATCTATATTTCTCTGCATCCACTTCACATAGGCATAGTTAAATAAACCATAATATTTGTAATGGGAATGAAAGTGGTTTAAGAAAAAAAACATATTATAACACATGCAGATTCATGAAGTAAAGTTGCTAAATAAACTATCCAACAGACTAGTAGTGCCATGCATATGTTAAAAACCCACTCTTACCATCCCCTGTACATCTGACTGAATTAGATGTGCACCTAAGAATTTATAAGTTCTTAGGTGCACATCTAAGATCTTATAAGTTCTTAGGTGCACATCTAAGATCTTATAAGTTCTTAGATGCATAAGTGCATTAATATTTTACAGGTTTCCTTACATGCATAAGTGGATTAATATCATTACTACACAACTCATTAATATTAAAATACATGTAGATTTGAAATTAGTTCCACCTAAAGCACTACTTAGAAGTTTAAAAACCACTAGAGTTTGCTATAAAAAAAAAAATATTGGACTTAATATAATTAAACCAGCAGTATCTTCAAACTGCATGGGCACAAAGTATACAATGAGTTACAAGTATGGGAGAACACATTACACATGCAACTTAATGTGAGCTTTTATTTAGCAAAACTAAAAATGATTAATTTGAAACTGGTATAGGATTAATTTTCCAATCTTCATTAGTGTCAATGGAAACTTCACATATCAATAATCTTTCACATAGCTTATGAACAACTTATTTGTCATATACGAAGTATCACATAAGAACTAGACAGCTTTCATCAAAGGCAATTTTCCAGTAGCTAATGTACATAAAAGTGGATGTGCCTTTGTGATAGGTACAAAGATTACAGCAACAGATACAAGAAGAGATGGAACTACATGCTATCCTGGAAAAAGCTATTGAGAAGAATGCTTTGAAATTCTCAAGTTTGTCGTGTCTCCCTCATCAGGTTTGTTGGCTGTTATGTTTCTTTTGGATTCAGTAACATATGCTTTGGGATGGAAGTGATCCCATTATCAAATTTGAAGAAACTGTCCTAAAATTTAAAATTTTTGAAGCAGATTTCACGTCTAAGTATTTTTTGGTTCAGGCTAAAAATGTATTATCATCTACCATGTGATGGCGAGATTGTCAATGGAGAATGTGAACGAAGAAATTATTATGGTCATCAACCAAGAACACATGAACCAATATTGAAAGTGGCGAGATATGCATCACCCAGATGTAAATTCCATTATTTTACAGAACCAAATCCAGAACCAAATTCCATCACCCTGAACCAAGCCCTAGTTAATTTACAGCTAATATACCTAAACCCTAGAGATAAAAACAGAGGAGTAAACACACAGAAGTCCAGAAATGCATTCCTAAACCCTAGCATCACAGAGAAACAAGGAGTAAGAAGGGGTCGGTTTGAAGAAGATTACCTCACCCGCAGATTTCTGGACGCGGTGGTTTCGTAGTGTTTGGAATCACAACGACGACAAGACTGAGATTGAAGGCTCGCGGGATTGAGATGGGGGAAATCACATTGTAAGTGGATGAAGGGAGGGGGAAATCACAGTGAGGGGAAATCGAGAAGAAGAAGGGGTCACGACGGGATTGAGGGTTTCGACGTGAAGAAGAAAAAAGAAAATTCACAGGGTTCGGGGGGAGAGGCGAGGCGAGGCTCGAGCTCTGTTGTACCGATTTCCCGAAATCAAAACATACAAATAATCAATATTCATCGTACTTAAAATTTAAATTAAAATTATCTTTAATAAAATTTATTTTTTAATTAATTATATGAAATTAATAAATAAATTAATTTATAATTATACTTACAAATTTTTTTGAAAATTTCTAAAATCTGACACGTGCAGCTGAGGTAAATGAAAGAGAAGTGCAGCTGGGAATTTTTATGAAAGAGAAAGCTACTTTGCAAAGAAAAAGCTACTTTGCAACTAGGAAAGAAGAAAAAGCTACTTTGCAACTAGGAAAACTAGGAAAGTTCCGAGATCGGTCAGCGATCTTTTTACATTGAGATCAATGGTCAGCGTTTTTACAGCTCTAAATGATATCCCGTCTATAAATAGCCACTTCCCTAGTTTAAGTTTATCAATATCTCTACTCTACTCTCCGTCTATAGCGTCTATAAATAGCCAGCTTCCCTATCAATATCTCTACTCTACTCTCCTCTAATCGTGAAACGATTGTCCCGTGTTACTGTTGTTCTACCGTTGACCCGTGTCAAAAGCTACCTGACTTATTAGCAGCTGCTGCAAAATGGATGTAAGAATGGAACAGGGGTAAGTTTTTCACCAATCAATTTATTACCAATCAATTTATTTATGCTTCAATAAATATAATTTATGCCATTCTCCAGAATTGAAGTAAATTTGCATTAATGCAAAAAGGTAGATATATTATTATATCCTATACAATAATTGTAATTTGTAAAATTATTATTATTAATATTATTAATGCAATTAATTAATTTATTATGGTTGACTCAAAGCACCAAGCACCTGCAATTAATTAATTTATTATACTCAAAGCACCAAGCAAATTAAGGACGCTACATTGCTATATTAATCTTGTTTTGATTTTGCAGTGATCAAGATCAGCCAGCTGGAGGATTCCCTGGTCGATCCATCCAATTCATACTCCCCATCATTCAAATTCTGGTGAGTCTTCTTCAATTACGATTTCAGAACTCAAAGTCTTCTCCATTTGAGACACACCAAATAATCGTGTTTCTTTTCATTGGAGTTATATGTTTTTACTTCCTAGCATTGATGGAATTATCCCGACCAATTCCAAATGCTAATGCTATCTACCGTAATGTCGTTGGGCTTATTTACTACATCTCTGGTGTTCTCGCATGTACTTGTCTAATGTTGATGATCTTCCCTGCCTTTGGATTGACTATTTTATTTCTATTTACCATAAGGATATTACTTAATCCACATATTATTAAATTACTTAATGGTATACCTACCATAGTATTCAATATATATGATTCAATCCAACAATATTTCAATATCTCAAACAATCTTGAAGAAGCTCCAACTGTTAACGACAACGTCTCAATGGAGCAAGAGGAAGGTGGCGGTGAGTAACCGGAGATTTGATGCCATATTCTACACATAATAATGCAAGGGCTTCTTCCTTGATTGTGTGTTTGATTTTGTAACTACATTAGTACTGCTTTATTCTACTCATGTGAGGTAAGACATATTGTTATAATAATTTGCTTTTAATACACTGATGTTGTTGGTTGTTTGAGATACATTTATTCTGGTAATGTATGAGGTGTGGTCTCAATTGAGATGATTTTCTGGCCATACGTACTTATTTCGCAAATTTTTTTTTTTGATAAGTACGTACTTATTTCGCAAATTCACAAATGATTTTAGCCTTAAATGCAGATAACCAAATGCTGAAGTAAAATTTATATCAAGCTAACATGAAAAAAAAGTTGATTTTAGCTCTTATCGTTCTGCATATGAAATCAATCCAAGCTGAGGTGAATGATGCAAACCCACATGCATTTAGACCAGCCCTTAGCTCGCAGGTAAGAGGGCCACTACCGCCCTTATCATGTGAAAGGGTAAAAGTTTGAAAATAGTAAACTGCCAAGAAGTATGTAGGCTGCAGAGTATGCCCAAATCAGATATGCCCATCTCTTACGTTGTACCATTAGATTTGAGGCAAACCAATAAAGGGAGGGTTGGCAGACAAAAAGCGTGTAGCCACCTGCCAAAAACCAAATCTTCAGAAAAACCCTATCTTCGAATAATGGCAATCCAGCAAATTTAAAACATACTTGAAAAGCTTCTTTCAGAAAGACACCAATTAAAAGATTTTATGAAGCTGTAGACATAAACCCCACGGACCTCCATATGATCATCGGCAAGCATACCCTTTACATGCTCAAGACTAAGTTGAACCAAGACAAGAAAGGAACCAGTGCAAAATAAATTCGTAAGGCCTATTTAAAAAGGGTTAATCTTCAACAGATCAAAGAAAATAATCAAAGTTAACAGATACCTGCACATACATGAAAAAAAAATGCTGTGGCTGCCATAAATGCCAATTGCAGAATAAATGGGAGACAATCAAGTATCCCAGCTTTGCTAATGAATCATTTTCCAGTTGGAGAGCAACAGGATTCCCTCTAGTCATATGCTTCCCCTGTCTAAGATTGTGATGCCCTGTTGCAAGCAATCATTGGCTGTAAATGTTGTTCATCATAACGAAAAATGAAGGATCACACCTCTAAAGAATATAGTTAGCTCATGGGCCCAATTACACACTGCAAGCAGACACAAGAAAGTAGGGGCCACAGTATATGATGGCTTTCTAAATCTGTCTTCCAAGTGCAGAAGCTATCAAAGTAGTACATGGATGAGTTTCAAGGTCATTTCCACAGGGACAACAATGTTCATGAAGAGCAAGCATATAATGAGTTGTGTTTGTGTGAGGAACTTGTTTGTGAAAGAGGCTACTTACACAACTAAGAAAAGAAACAAGAAAAGTGTATTTATGTACTTATATGGAGTGTATTAATGAAAAATGGTTTGGATCTTTTCTCTATTTTTTAACGGGATAATTTTCTGAATACTTGTAAAATTAAAAGAAATGAGTAAAGAAATAAATGCTAGAAAAATGAGTGCAAGAAAAATAAAGATTGCAGAAAAATAAACACCTAAAAGACAATATATCAAACAGCTGGACTACAAGCATGTTTCCTCCTTTTTCACACCCTGATTAGATTGTCTAACTTTATCACTCAATTGTTAATCTAGTCCAAACTTTAACAATCGGAAAATGAGAATAATTAGTCCAGATTTCCAAACTTAAGTATCTATAAAATGCAAATCAATCCAACACACATACCCACCATGAGAAACCTTGAAGAAATTATCAAGTTTTTGCTGTGCCTTGCGTCAACAGTAGAACAAGAACAAGAGTTTCTGGTTTGACTTCTCTCAACAAAAATCAACTTGCAAAATTATGAAATGGAATTTATCATAACCAAAATTAATCTAATCAGAAGTATAGAGCAAGAGGATCGACAGCTCGTAGCCTTAGCCGTAAAGCTCAGCCTTCCATAATCCCTTCAAAGTCCCAAACAAAAAACAAAGCTACCACTACCGAAAAAAAAAGGAAAGTAAAAACCACTGGAGCAGGGCTAGGCTAAATTTTTATCTGCAGAGAGAGAAACTCTATCATCTCTCTAAGAACCAAAAAACCCAAAAACCTAAATCTCCTCTGAGGGAGGGAGCTCCTGCCTCCCTCCCTCCCTCCCGCTCCTTTGTTTTCTTCAGTTCTTGTTAGTTTTTTCTCTTTTGCCTATCCAGTTCCCTGTCCTGGTGCTATGGGTTTAGGGGGACGTTATCTAGTCTCCTTGGCTATGGCGCTTTGGCGCAAGGCGTTGGGGGGTTCAGGTCCAGTTGTTTTTTAGGGAGCATTGCCTATTTCCCAAGGCCTTAGTGCGAGGGTTAGAGGCTTGGTCTGTTCGGTCCCGAGAGGTCCAGTCTTGTGTTGGCCTTACTCTGTTCTAGACGTAGCCCACGGTGATCGAGTTTGGTGAAGAAGGTTGAAGACGAGGTGGCCTACGGCGTTCAAGTCGGTGCTGGCCAGTATGAAGATGAAAACGCCGGAGAAATGCATGGAGTTGGTTTGGTAGAGGAATGCCCTGTTGTTTTTTCCCTGGTGAGATACCGGAGAGCAGAGCTTTTCTATGGCCTGCGGAGGACAGCGGGAGATTAGGCATGCATCCGATGTTTTCAGTTTTTGTGGAGGAACTTGGAGCTTTGAGCAGCCTTGTTGTCAGATGGCGGGGTGAAGCTAGGAGCCGTGAGCTTGGAGGTGTGCTTTCCCTGCACATGGTGTTGATCTGCACCTGTTTGGAGGGAGGGGCGCCGCTCGGTGAGGGAGCAGCAGCAGGAGTTAGAGATGAAACCCTACATGGGTTTGTACGCGGGCCGGGCTGTTTTGGTGGGCTGGGCCCATGTTGTTTTTTAGTGGTCTTTTGTTGCTTTTGTTTTAGTTAGCAGTAGGTTTCTTAGTCTCTAGGACCGTGGGTCCGTAGAGTTTGTAATCCACTCCTTGGGAGGGGGAGTTGTGTGGTCTGTCTTAGACGGTAGTAGTCTAAGACAGAGGTTAGTCTCTCAGACTTTTAGTCTAAAGATCTGTCTCTCAGACGGTTAGTCTGGAGGCCTTGGACAAGACCCTGTCAGTCGCAAAGAAATTTGTGGACTGGAGAGCGAGAAATTGTTGTATTTAACTTGTATTTTACAAGTTAAAAGTTGTAATTGTCCGCATTCGTGAATGAATGGATTTTCACCTTCCAAAAAAAAAAAAAAAACCACTGGAGCAAAAACATGAAAAACATAAAAAGGAGAATGTGTTATGAAACTTATGAATTTCATTAAAGGGTACAGCGATATATATAGGAGTACAAAGATTACTATGCATCGTCATATTTGACGGCTAGCTAAAAGTGGTCATACAATTTATTTTACAACACTCCCCCTTTGGATGACCACATATAAAGAATATGCCTCGTTAAAACCTTGTCATGGAAAAACCCAGTGGGAAAAAAATCAATGACGAAGGAAAAAGAGTACAATATTCTGTATATCGCCAAGTGCTTTAAGATTGCCTCATTAAAACCTTGCAAAGGAAAACCCAGTGGGATAAAACCTTAGCGAAGGAAAAAGAGTACAATCAGCACAAGTCTTCAAGACTTTACTCCCCCTGAAAAGTGTATGATAATAT
>QGSO01001027.1:38526-69915 GCA_011037825.1 Carya cathayensis
GGGAGGAAGGAATGTATGCTACGCGGGGTGGAGGAGAGGATAGGTGCATTTCAAATGAAGTGAAACCAGAAGAAGGGAACAGAAACGTGCAGTAGGGAGAAAAAGGGAAAATCATCTTAGGCCACGTAAGGTGTGCTCTAGCTGAAGCTAAATAGTGGCTGATATCAAGATTATTTATTTTTTCTGACTTCCGTGCTTTTTTTTTTTACGAGAAAAGCTACGGATCAGTAACTGTAGCAGCGCACAACACACACTTTACGTGGATTTTGCTTCTTTTTGTTTTTTGTTTTGGTTCCCTTAACGCATCGTTTTGAGGATATGAAAAGTCCCATTTCAAATTCACCCGCGTCCCCTCCCTCCCTCTGTTTTGCACCACCCTGTGATGTCGTGCCTCTGTTCAGAGTTGTCCCCTTTTGGCTCCTCGGTCTGCCCAGCGCCGCGCCTCTGCCCGTTTACTCCAAAGGCTCTGCACATTTTGCCACTCCTCTGCTCTGTTTCACCACGCCTTTGCTCAGCGCTGTAGGTAACTTCACTACCATTTGAGCATCATCGATCTGGATTGCAACTTCCTTCATGATGTCCATAAAGTAGCCACCTTTCCATTTAGCTATGTTTTGGGTATGGTGCATTAATGCGGCTTAGGGCATGGAGACCTTTGGTCTCTTTGTAAGACTTTTGCCCCTTTGGTTTAGAACTTTGGTCTTTCAAATTTTCCAAATAGGGGAAATATTGAGAAGATGAATTCTATGAAAAGCACCCATGTTCATATATCTCATTTACCATGGCCAGATGGAGACCACATCTGGAACAACATAGCCATCCCCATCAAATTTTGAATGCTTTTTCATGCAAGGACACGGCCAGAATATTAATACTTATTTTGTGAAGTCCATCTAAACAAAATAATATTATTTATTTGAATAATCCTGCATACTGTCATGTTAAGTTTCTTAGTACTCTCTCTTAAACCTGATGTGGGTGTTCTCCTTTTGTTTCTTATAGAGGTACCCTAGCTAAATGCAGTGCATGTGTGTATTCCTTTATGTTTCCTTTATGTGATGGTTAGGACATATGTTTACACAGATTCTGTAAAAATGTTTCTGTAAACACAGAAATATGTTTATAAACAATTTCAATTATTTTACTTTACACAGATTGAAATTTATGTGATGGTTAGGGACACTATATGGCTAACTTTGGATTGCACATAAAATGGTACTACTGATATATTCCTAACACTGCTCTTCATGCTCAAGTGTTTGCTATTATTAACCATTGTAAGCTAGTCTCTCATTGGCATTCTCAGTTTTAATTTGCTAGATTCAATTTTAATGTGTTGATTTTTTGTACCTCTTGGAGAGGCTATGGTGTAGTTTGAGGACAGATGCAAAGGTTACATTTTTGTACCTCTTAGAGAGGCTATGCCAAAGTTTGTGAAGATGCAAAGGTTACACTTTCTTTCCTTTTTATTTTGAATCTCACAAATTCACTGGTCTTTTTTGCTTTTCTGGAGAAACCAAGTAGGATCATATAACTGTTACCTCAATCATGTTACTTCTGCGGTGAAGATGAAAATATAGAGTTGAATCTGAATAGTTTGAGTCTGGGAAGCCTCTATTTGAGAAAGCAAACCAAGAAAGACAATCTTTTTGTTGTTGCACGGACTTCAATTCTTCTACTCATTTATTCCAATTCTATTTGGGATAAACATTTTCATTTATAATTCTTATATTGCATACATATGCATGATAGTGTGGTGCCTATACATGTTAAATCTTTAGATTTGTATTGTATTTTCGTATTATTGTGATTTATCCCTTAAATATATTTAGGTGAAAGCTATTCCATCCAATTTCACTAAATAAAGTTATTTTCTTTAATTCATTTTGTTCTAGTTGAAGCATCAACTTCAATTCTTGTTTCCATCGATTTCCATTTTTATTTGTTATTCGATTATAGTGCTTATTTGTGACTGTGAGACATGTGGATGATAGTGTGGTGTGCATAATGTATCTTTTCATGTTATGTGCAGATTGGTGTAATGGAATATTTTGACTCTTAAAGTTTCATCGTTACAATGTTTGTGTTCCTTTTTTGATGATGTTATGATGGTATTCTTCTAACTCCAAGCTATTTTTGCTGGTTTATCTTCTTTAGCCAAATTTTCCTCATTACGGCTTTCAGTATATTTACTTTGCCATTTTTCAGATCTGGTTTCAACCCAGTATTTTGAGTGGCTAATGTTTCGGATGGAGGATTTTGACAAGATTGGAAGTGAAGACAAGTGGACAGTTTGTAAGGTTGTTGCAGTGAAGCTGGTGGCATATCTTGTGTTACTATAGTTTGTCAAGATTAATTTCACTAGGCCATTGTAGGATGTTCTTCGAAATGAAGTGAAGATTTGTTTGTAAATGAAATTGATGGCTAATGAAATAGTCATTATCAGGTGTACAGTGTACTCATTATAAGTGAAATCTAAGAGTTTTCAATAAAGGTTACAATGCTAGCAATCTGTGTATCACAGGAAATTGTCTCCAGAGTTGTTACAAGCTTTTCAAAGTGCTAAAATCATACTGAATTGAATTTAAGCCTCAATAAGTTGTTATGTAATTCCTTAATTTCATTTTGTTATACATTTTCAATTACTTTTTAAAAAAAAACTTAGTCAATATGTTTTGTCAAAAGGCAAGTCCAGATTATTTCCATTTTCTTTTGGGTATATATCTTTCCCAAACGTCATCCATGTAGTACTCTGGAAAATAATAGACCATAGAATGACACTTGCGGATATATTGAATCTTAACAAGAGAATGCACAACTTCGATTTTGTTATACCATATGACTATTTTCTCAGTGCAATACAAAACATAGTAGGAGTATCATTACAGTAGATCCATTCAAAAACGATATACTCTATACAATGTACTATTTACATATAATTTATCCGTACAAAGCCAAAACTATTATAAATGTGACAATTCAGTACAAATACAATAATTTTTTCTTTTCCTTTCGAAGAGTTCTCTCTCTCTCTCTCTCTCTCTCTCTCTCTCTCTTGTACTTTATCTTCTCTTTTATAAACTTCATTCTCGAGCAACAATACGTCAACTATGCAAAAGACAGCTTTTGAGTCCTGGAGTCGAATGGAAGCATGATGAGAATTTGTTAGCTATTTTCCAGCATGACACCTCTGTTTAGCAATCACCCATCAGCTTTCATGTGATCTATATTTCTCTGCATCCACTTCACATAGGCATAGTTAAATAAACCATAATATTTGTAATGGGAATGAAAGTGGTTTAATGGGAATGAAAGTGGTTAAAGAAAAAAAAAACATATTATAACACATGCAGATTCATGAAGTAAAGTTGCTAAATAAACTATCCAACAGACTAGTAGTGCTATGCATATGTTAAAAACCCACTCTTACCATCCCCTGTACATCTGACTGAATTAGATGTGCACCTAAGAATTTATAAGTTCTTAGGTGCACATCTAAGAACTTATAATATCATTACTACACAACTCATTAATATTAAAATACATGTAGATTTGAAATTAGTTCCACCTAAAGCACTACTTAGAAGTTTAAAAACCACTAGAGTTTGCTATAAAAAAAATATATTGGACTTAATATAATTAAACCAGAAGTATCTTCAAATTGCATAGGCACAAAGTATACAATGAGTTACAAGTATGGGAGAACACATTACACATGCAACTTAATGTGAGCTTTTATTTAGCAAAACTAAAAATGATTAATTTGAAACTGGTATAGGATTAATTTGCCAATCTTCATTAGTGTCAATGGAAACTTCACATATCAATAATCTTTCACATAGCTTATGAACAACTTATTTGTCGTGTACGAAGTATCACATAAGAACTAGACAGCTTTCATCAAATGCAATTTTCCAATAGCTAATGTACACAAAAATGGATGTGCCTTTGTGATAGGTACAAAGATTACAGCAGCAGTTGCAAGAAGAGGTGGAACTACATGCTATCCTAGAAAAAGCTATTGAGAAGAATGCTTTGAAATTCTCAAATTTGTCGTGTCTCCCTCATCAGGAATGGAAGTGATCCCATTAACAAATTTGAAGAAACTATCCTAAAATTTAAAATTTTTGAAGCAAATTTCACGTGTAAGTATTTTTTGGTTCAAGCTAAAAATGTATTATCATCTACCATGTGATGGCGAGATTGTCAATGGAGAATGTGAACGGAGAAATTATTATGGTCATCAACCAAGAACACATGAACCAATATTGAAAGTGGCGAGATATGCATCGCCCAGATGTAAATTCCATTATTTTACAGAACCAAATCCAAAACCAAATTCCATCACCCTAAACCAAGCCCTAGTTAATTTACAGATAATATACCTAAACCCTAGAGATAAAAACAGAGGAGTAAACACACAGAAGTCCAGAAATGCATCCTAAACCCTAGCATCACAGAGAAAAAAGGAGTAAGAAGGGGTTGGTTTGAAGAAGATTACCTCACCCGCAGATTTCTGGACGCGGTGGTTTCGTAGTGTTTGGAATCACAACGACGACAAGACTGAGATTGAAGGCTCGCGGGATTGAGATGGGGGAAATCACATTGTAAGTGGATGAAGGGAGGGGGAAATCACAGTGAGGGGAAATCGAGAAGAAGAAGGGGTCACGACGGGATTGAGGGTTTCGATGTGAAGAAGAAAAAGAAAATTCACAGGATTCGGGGGGAGAGGTAAGGTTGTACAAAAAACTGAAACACTGACTGGAATCGACTTAGACCGGCCCCCGGAGATCAGAACCGGCCGGAACTGGAGTAGAACCGGTCGGCACACGGTGGAATTGATTCAAAACTGATGTCCAGCGGTTCGGTCCCAGTTTGAACCTGGGCCGGACCGCTGAACCTACCGATGGTTTAATTTTTATTTTTTTAAAAATTATACATATATAAAACGGCACCGTTTCACTTAAACTGAAGTTAAACGGTGTCGTTTTAGAACATAATATTTGAAAAAAATATAAAAGGAACGGCGCCGTTTTAACTCTAGGGTTAACACGGCCCGTTCCCCTTCTTCGTTTTGTTTTTTTTTTCTTTCATCAGTTCAGGTGCCGCCACCTCGCCTCCTCTCTCTCTCTCGGTGCACGCAGCCACGTAGGGCCATGTCCGTCGCCAGCTCCTTCTCTCTCTAATCTCACAGTACAGTTCGTCATCTCTCTCTCTCTCTCTCTCTCTCTCTCTCACGGCGCACGCAGCCACCAAAGACGCCGACGAACCAACCAGAGTTACGCCAAGACCGAGGAGGACGGTTTCCTCCCCATTCACCGGTCGGTTTTGGTCGAGATGTTCATTGTTTAAGGGTGTCAGTGCGGTTTCGGTTTTGGAGAAAAAAAGGGCACTGATACGTCGGTTTTCACCCCTAGGTAGAGGAGCTCGAGGCTCGCGATTTCAAATGGGTTAATTCTGATTGTCCCGAAATCAAAGAGTTTTGCTATATACATATAAAGTCGCGTACTAATCTACATATTAATATTGATTTTTTTATATTTAAAATTTAAATTAATACTATTTTAATAAAATTTACTTTTTAACTAATTACAAATTTTTTCATATTTAAAATTTAAATTAATATTATCTTTAATAAAATTTATTTTTTAACTAATTATATTAAATTAATTAATAAATTAATACATACTTGTAACTAAATTTTTCCGATAGATTAATTCTGATGAAGGGCAGCTGGGTCACACGAGGGGTAGGATCGAGTGAGTAAGCTAAAGATGCAGGAGTTAGTGTCAGTGGATCGAGTGAGTAAGGCTAGATGCAGGAGTTAGTGTCAGTGTCAGTTACCAGTCTGAGTCCTGTTCCAAAAAAGAATACCAAGGAATACACAATACCCAATACGAGTGAGGAATACACAATACCCAATACGAGTGAGTACTTACTCTGTGATCCTGTCAGTGTCAGTTACCAGTCTGAGTACTCTGAGTACCCTGTGATCCTGTTCCAAATACCGGACCGGACAAAGAATACCAAGGAATACAATACCCGATAAAAAGAATACCAAAGGAATACACAATACCCAATACGAGTGATTAGTGTACCGGACAAAAAGGGGATCGGAAAAAGATGAAGGAAAGGAGGGGAGTAGTGTCAGTGTCAGTTAGTGTCAGTAAAGCTGTTACTGTTTCCTGTCTGCCTTTACCTGTAGGCACTCCGCTATAAATAGCTGCCCCTACGTTTATCTTTTATCTTTCTCTACACCTACGCCTTCCTTTCTCTATAGCTTGTTCATTGTCCCGTGTATCTTTCATTCTTCTACGTTTGTCCCGTGTCAAAGCTCCTGCTGGTAGGGAAGCTGCTGTGCTGCTAATATTGCTGCTGCCAAATGGATAGAGTGGAACAGGGGTAAGGAACAGTTTCACAATTTATTACCAATCAATTTGTTTCCCTTTTTTCACCAATCAATTTATTTATGCTTCCATAAATATAATTTATGACATTCTCCAGAATTGAAGTAAATTTGCATTAATGCAAAAAGGTAGATATATTATTATATCCTATACAATAATTGTAATTTGTAAAATTATTATTATTATTAATGCAATTAAAAGCACCAAGCACATGCAATTAATTAATTTAAGCACCAAGCAAATTAAGGACGCTACATTGCTACATTAATCTTGTTTCGGTTTACAGTGATCAAGATCAGCAAGCTAGAATCCATCAGCTAGCTAGAGGATTCCCCGGTCGATCCATCCAATTCATACTCCCCATGATTCAAATTCTAGTGAGCCTTCTTCAAGTACAATATCAGAACTCAAAGTCTTCTCCATTTGAGACACACCAAATAATCGTGTCTTTTTTCATTGGAGTTATATGTTTTTACTTCCTAGCATTGATGGAATTATTCCGACCAATTCCAAATGCTAATGCTATCTACCGCAATGTCGTTGGGCTTATTTACTACATCTCTAGTGTTCTCGCATGTACTTGTCTAATATTGATGATCTTCCCTGCCTTTGGATGGGCTATTTTATTTCTATTTACTATAAGGATATTACTCGATCCACATATTATTGAATTACTCAATGGTATACCTACCATATTATTCAATATATATGATTCAATCCAGCAATATTTCAATATCTCAAACAATCTTGAAGAAGCTCCAACTGTTAACGACAACGTCTCAATGGAGCAAGAGGAAGGTGGCGGTGAGCAAACGGAGATTTGATGCCGTATTCT
Source organism: Carya cathayensis (assembly GCA_011037825.1). Taxonomy (NCBI): domain Eukaryota; kingdom Viridiplantae; phylum Streptophyta; class Magnoliopsida; order Fagales; family Juglandaceae; genus Carya; species Carya cathayensis. The sequence continues at coordinate 45,769 of QGSO01001027.1, forward strand.
ACACATAATAATGCAAGGGCTTCTTCCCTGTTTGTGTGTGTGTTTTTGTAACTACATTAGTACTGCTTTATTCTACTCATGTGAGGTAAGACATATTGTTATAATAATTTGCTTTTAATACACTGATGTTGTTGGTTGTTTGAGATACATTTATTCTGGTAATGTATGAGGTGTGGTCTCAATTGAGATGATTTTCTGGCCATACGTACTTATTTCGCAAATGATTTTAGCCTTAAATGCAGATAACCAAATGCTGAAGTAAAATTTATATCAAGCTAACATGAAAAAAAGTTGATTTTAGCTCGTATCGTTCTGCATATGAAATCAATCCAAGCTGAGGTGAATGATGCAAACCCACATGCATTTAGACCAGCGCTTAGCCCGCAGGTAAGGGTAAAAGTTTGAGAATAGCAAACTGCCAAGACGTATGTAGGCTGCAGAGTATGCCCAAATCAGATATGCCCATCTCTTACGTTGTACCATTAGATTTGAGGCAAACCAATAAAGGGGAGGGCTGGCAGACAAAAAGCGTGTAGCCACCTGCCAAAAACCAAATCTTCAGAAAAACCCTATCTTCGAATAATGGCAATCCAGCAAATTTAAAACATACTTGAAAAGCTTCTTTCAGAAAGACACCAATTAAAAGATTTTATGAAGCTGGAGACATAAACCCCACGGACCTCCATATGATCATCGGCAAGCATACCCTTTACATGCTCAAGACTAAGTTGAACCGAGACAAGAAAGGAACCAGTGCAAAATAATTCGTAAGGCCTATTTAAAAAGGGTTAATCTTCAACAGATCAAAGAAAATAATCAAAGTTAACAGATACCTGCACATGCATGAAAAAAAAAATGCTGTGGCTGCCATAAATGCCAATTGCAGAATAAATGGGAGACAGTCAAGTATCCCAGCTTTGCTAATGAATCATTTTCCAGTTGGAGAGCAATAGGATTCCCTCTAGTCATATGCTTCCTCTGTCTAAGATTGTGATGCCCTGTTGCAAGCAATCATTGGTTGTAAATGTTGTTCATCATTACGAAAAATTAAGGATCACACCTCTAAAGATATAGTTAGCTCATGGGCCCAATTACACACTGCAAGCAGACAAAAGAAAGTAGGGGCCACAGTATATGATGGCTTTCTAAATCTGTCTTTCAAGTGCATAAGCTATCAAAGTAGTACATGGATGAGTTCCAAGGTCATTTCCACAGGGACAATAATGTTCATGAAGAGCAAGCATATAATGAGTTGTGTTTGTGTGAGGAACTTGTTTGTGAAAGGAGCTACTTACACAACTAAGAAAAGAAACAAGAAAAGTGTATTTATGTACTGATATGGAGTGTATTAATGAAGAATGGTTTGGATCTTTTCTCTATTTTTTAACGGGATAATTTTCTGAATACTTGTAAAATTAAAAGAAATGAGTAAAGAAATAAATGCTAGAAAAATGAGTGCAAGAAAAATAAAGATTGCAGAAAAATAAACACCTAAAAGACAATATATCAAACACCTGGACTACAAGCATGTTTCCTCCTTTTCCACACCCTGATTAGATTGTCTAACTTTATCACTCGATTGTTAATCTAGTCCAAACTTTAACAATCGGAAAATGAGAATAATAAGTCCAGATTTCCAGACTTAAGTATCTATAAAATGCAAATCAATCCAACACACATACCCACCATGAGAAACCTTGAAGAAATTACCAAGTTTCTGCTGTGCCTTAAGTCAACAGTAGAACAAGAACAAGAGTTTCTGGTTTGACTTCTCTCAACAAAAATCAATTTGCAAAATTATGAAATGGAATTTATCATAACCAAAATTAATCTAATCAGAAGTATAGAGCAAGAGGATCGACAGCTTGTAGCCTCGGCTGTAAAGCTCAGCCTTCCATAATCCCTTCAAAGTCCCAAACGAAAAACAAAGCTACCACTACCGAAAAAAAAAGGAAAGTAAAAACCACTGGAGGAAAAACATGAAAAACTTTTTTTTTTTTTATAAGTAGCAAAAACATGAAAAACATAAAAAGGAGAATGAATAATAATCCCCTTCCGCACCGTCTGAACACAGCAAATAAACAAGAAAAAAATGACGAATAAAACCCCAGTCAAAGATCGAAAATGCCCCTTCCCCTGTGCGCGATCTCCTTTGCACTTCCGTGATTCACTGCTTTCGCAGCTTGCCCCTTTCTGTCCATCCACCAATCCTCTCATGATTGGCTGCTCTTGCTCCAGCGTGTGTGAATTTGCTGCGCCATTTTTGAGGCCAGCTCCAGATTCATCTCGAGGCCATGATCCGGACCTGCTGGAGTTCGTGCTGCAGCTCTATGCAAGAATCAATTGCTGCACAGGTTCGTGCCCTGCCTTGGCACCCACAGACCATCTCTCCATCTCCTACTGCAATTTCTTTTCCAAGTGCGTGGTCCTTCCTGTCGGCCAGCCCAATTGACAGTCTTAATTCTAACATTACCCTACACAATTAGAGTTAAGTTTTCAGCAGATGAGGGTAAGATGGGAAGATTAACTTTGGTGTGTCTTAACAATGTGAGTGTGCAAGCTTCATTACAAACTTTTTAAGGGCAAAATATCATGATTTAAAAATTGACTCCAGTTTATAATTTACTGCATAATTAAGTGTTCAATTCATTTTTTTAGTTAAACAATTTAGTCACATTAGCAACTTAATTATGCAGTTTTTACACTTTATCACACCCCCCAACTAGCTTTTTGCTAGTCTCTAGCAAATAATGCGATCAAAGAGTGAAAGATCCAAGAGTGAGCCACTTAACTCAAAAATCTCTACAAAAGATCAAATCATTTTGAAGTCTTGGGCATTAGAATGTAGTCAGGTCAGGTTATAACTCAACACAAAGGCTTATAAAATTCTCAAGAACTCAAACAAGGGAAATGTATTCAAACTACAGATCTTTGAGTGCATCAAGTGTGTGAACAAATTTCCATTTGTTGGTTTCAAGATCTCTCTCAATAGTATCAGCCTAGCAGCTTTTTCAAGAAAAACCAAAAGTTCTTTACTCCAATTCAAAACCATTATTTGGTGGCTTTCATGCACTTTGAAAGACCCCATTTTCTTTTTTCTTTTTTCTTTTTTTTTTCCATTTTTTTTTCTTTTTTTTTTTCCCTTCGGTTTCCTAGTGGGGGTCAGACCTATGAATGTGCGCCTACCCACACTTTCACAAATAAGCCCTTATCACTAGGTCACCACACCTCTTGGTTGTCTAGGGGGAATCAGACCTATGAATGTGCGCCTACCCACACTTCCACAAGTCGGCCCTTACCACTAGACTACCTAAAGGATGTCTTTTTATTTACCATTAAGATATGGTTCATTAGAGTTCTTGCTAGCTGCTTGGGTGAAAACCACTGATTGACATCAATTAACCAACAAAAGTATCCATCTTGTGTCTATTAGGGTCATCAATCAATAGCTTCGAAATACATTGCCTAAGTTTGAGTTGCTAAAACTTATCATAAGGTCCTGTGTTGAACTTAAACCAATACCAATGGGAGTTAGTGTGGCCCAAGACTGCAACTATCTGATCTTTAAGTAGAGAAGTGTGAAAACAGTAACTTGGCAGCAAGAAAATATTCAGACCCCACAATTATAAATCCTGAGAGACTAAGTGGTAGAAGACTCTCCTTACCCCCCAACTAAAATGGGGAGTGTACTCACTGCAAATCATGAATAAAACAAGGCATGAAAGAAAATAGGGCCGAAGGAAAATACCTGAGATGGCTGAGGGGATCATGAAAGTAAAAATAAAACCAGAAAAAAAAGAAATAAACAGTGCTGAACCTGAAAAGATAGAATGAAGAAAAAGAAAAATGAAAACAAAGGAAGGAACAAAACATAGAAGTGAAATAAACAAAAATAGAAAAGGAAAAGAAAAAAAATTAAAGCAAAACAGAAATGAACTAAGGATCATGAGAATAAGTAGGATCTTCCAAAGGAATGGAAGTATACTCAGGTGAAAGTTTTGCCAAAAAATGTTTAGGTCGTTAGCCATTTACTTTGAAAGTGTTTTTATTTTGAGGATTAGTAATCTCAACAGTTCCATATGGAAACACAGCCTTAACTAAATAAGGACCACTCCACCTCGACCTTAATTTGCCTGGAAATGGATGGAGGCGAGAATTGTAAAGCAAAACTTGTTTATTGGGCTCAAAATTCTTTCTCTAGATGTGCTTGTATGTAACACCTTCATGCGCTCCTTCGACAATTTGGAATTGTCATATGCATTTGGCCTAAGCTCATCTAATTCTAAAACCTAAAATTTTCTCACAGAACCAGCATGGTCAATGGAAAAATTGAATTGTTTAACAGCCCAATATGCCTTATGTTCATGCTCAATGGGAAGATGACATGCTTTTCCATATACCAAGCGATAATGAGACATGTTAAGAGAAGTTTTAAAGGCTGCCCTATAAGCCCAAAGTGCATCAGTCAGCCTTAAAGACCAATCTTTTCTGTTGGGGTTGACTGCTTTTTTTAAGATGTGCTTAAGCTCCCTATTAGCTAATTCAACTTGCCCAGTTGTTGAGGGTGATATGGAGTGGAAACCTTATGGTGTATAACATATTTTTTCATGAGGGCAGCAAAGGGTTTGTTGCAAAAATGGGTTCCATTATCACTAATGATAGCTAGGCATGCCAAATCTAGCAAAAATGTTTTCTTTCAAGAACTTAAGCACTACCTTATGGTTATTTGTTTTACATGGAATGGCTTCAACCGACTTAGAAACATAATCAACCACTACTAGAATATGTAAATAACCAAAAGAAGATGGAAATGGCCCTATAAAATAAATCCCCCAATAATAAAAAATCTCAATGACCAAAATGAGTTGTAGAGGCATCATGTTCCTCTTAGTGACTATGACTAATTTTTGACATGGCTCACAAGTCTTGCAAAAATTGTATGTATTTTTAAACATATGAGGCCAATAAAATACACATTGTAAAATTTTTACAACGGTTTTATGTGCAGAAAAATGTCCCCCACGGGCCTCAGTATGACAAAAGGAAAGAACAGCTTGTATTTAATGATCAGGCACACATTTCCTTATGATTTGGTCAGAACAATATTTAAACAGATAAGGATCATCATAGAAGAATGACTTTACCTCATGCTTGAATTTTCGTATGTCTTAAGCACTCCAATGGGGTAGAATTTGTCCTGTTACCAAAAAATTAACTATTTCAACAAACCAAGGCAAATTTTCAACTAACATTAATTGCTCATCAGGAAAAGAGTCAAGGATCAGAATAGTGTGCTCATTCTCAGCAAATGTAAGTAGAGACAAGTGGTTGGCAACTACGTTTTCAGCACCATTTTTGTCCTTGATGATAAGGTCGAATTCTTGGAGGAGAAGAATCAATCGGATCAATCGTGGTTTGGCATCCTTCTTTGACAATAGATACTTTAATGCTGCATGGTCAGTGAAAATAACCACAGGAGAACCATGAATATAAGTTCGAAACTTGTCTAATGCAAAAACTACAGCAAGTAATTCTTTTTTTGTGGTAGAATAATTTCTTTGGGCTCCATTAAGAGTTCTACTTGCATAATTCATTGACTCCAGTTTATAATTTACTGCATAATTAAGTGCTCAATTCATTTTTTTGGTTAAACAATTTAGTCACTTTAGCAATATAATTATGCAGTTTTTACACTTTATCAGTATAACATTAGGATGAGTTGAACACTAAAAATGAAAAAATATGAGTACGCTTCTAGGCACCATATAGAAAGAGACCAAAATAAATGTCTAAAGACAGGTCCAACTGGTTATCTAGACAGTGACTTCAACTATTCATGATTTGATGTATGACATATTCCCTTCAATGAAAGCGTAAGTCAATCAGTGTCAAGAAACACAATTTTTTTTAAGTAATACCTTGAATCTTAGAAGAAGATTTATCTGGAAAGCGGGCAATACTTGATCTTTGAACTGTCTCCACAGAGAAAAGCACAGCTGAAGAATTATTTTCCTCAACAGAAGCTAGAACTCCCAGGTAGAAAAAAATCTCAGGCCTTGACTTTGCATAATAGACAATCAAACAAAGTGCCAAAGACAATATAGGAGATGCAAGTAAGAAGTTTGGCAACTGTTTCAGCTGAAAATATCACAAGAAACCTGCTTATAAAAAATATATATATATATATCTCAAGAAACCTAACCCCCTGGCATCAAAGGAAACCATCAGTGTGTATAATATTTATATATATAAACGTCTCGTTTGTGTTTTATTATTTAAATAATAAAATATTACATGAAATAACAGAAAGAGAATTTAAATATGCATAGAGAGGTAGTTCACTGCTGCAAGTTACATGGACTTAAAAAAATAACCATTTTTTTTTTTCTGAAAGCTAGAAAAGGCAATAAATTTTATGAGGCTTAGAACAGATATGAAAGAATTGATGATGCTCCCAGTGAAACAAGCATTCATTTCGAGATATTTCTGTAAAGCAAGTCTCAACAAGCAAAAGGAAAATTTTAAATCTATCACCCATCTATCTGCATGATAGGTAAAAGAGTTTCAAGCATTACAGCTGCATAAAAAGCAATGAGGCGATTAGCAAGGTCATCAACACTAGAAAAAAAGATGAGCATACCAATAATGACTTTGAATATAGTTGTACAGAAGAGGTAGTCTTGCTTTGCACCAGGGCCTCATTTCATCTATGGAATGTCCTAGACATATATTGTAGTATCCATATGCTTGAAACGCAATAAATGGAGTGAAAATACATATGCAGCGCAAAGCACCAGAAATAAGGACCTGTACCGCCAACTGGAATAGAAATAAGAATTACCAAAATCACCATCTTGCCCTATGCATCAATGAAAAAACTGAACATTGCCTTGCACAAAAAAGGGAGTAATTTCAAATCAACGATCTCAGACTGTACCACTTTCTTGATAAACATAAAAGAATAAACCAAATAACCTTTGATCAATTGATTTCTTGGTCTAAAATGGTGGATGCTTTTGGCTGACAAGAACTACTTTTCCATTTGTGATAGAGCCAAAAGAGTCTATTGAGATGCATGAACTAATAGTTTTATGAGTTTTCTTTAGACCATAGTTGGAGAATGTAAAATGATTATATGCATATGTCAAGACTAGAACAGTCGATCATGTAACCCCAAGGGGTTGGCCCAAGTGGTGAAGGTCTTGGTCTTGGGGCTTCACTCCCTTCAAGGTCCAAGGTTCAACACCTCATGGGTGCAAACAATTCTTTGGGGCCACACCCCCTGGTTAAAAAGCTAGCGATTTAACCAATTCCGTGTAGGGAAACTTCCGAGGGTGCGGTGCACGGGACCGGGGTTTATTCTGTAGGGGTGGGTCCAAAGGACCCTGCCTTGGAGAGGTTCCCCGACATAAAAAAAGAACAGTCGATCATGTAAACTTGTTTTGTAGGAGACCGATTCAAAAAATTTGGTTGCTTGAGCCAGTATCTTATTCCACGAAAATAAGAATAGCCTCAACCATAAACAGAAAATATATGTCAGAGAAACAACACAGTATCTCACATAAGCATGTTTTTTGACAAATACAGCATCATAAGCTCAATGTAGCGTCTGAAAACAAAAATAGCCCGCATTAAGCACTCCGTTAGACCTGGCACAAGTAGAGAGAGCAAGCAGAAGGACGGCAATACTATTTCCACCTGTGACCAGGTGGTATATCCCTCCAATAGAAAACAGGACATACAGACTCTCTGAATATCTGTCATAACAGGAGCAAAAATAACAATTACACTTGGATTCATCATTTATTTCAAACATCGACTTTTAAATAGAATGGGCCAGAACATTACATCGCCGAATAAAATACCGATGCTGGACTGAAGCAAAACAAGATGGAAGCCCGCAATGCGGAGTCAGAATCCTTCAAAATAATAACTGAAAGCCTGTAAGCGTGAAAAGAGAACGAGAAAAACAACAAGCAATTAGAGGAGGGAAAAAAACAGCTATAAATGTGAAGAAACCATGCATGCAGTAGACTTCCACGGGTAGAGTACTTAATTTGAGTCTAAGCAATTGTGTATCCTAATAATCCAATGAATTATACATCAACCTATATACAGAAAAATCAGACGGAATAATTTGAACTACAATTCATATATATATATATATAAAACAAAAAAATGAAATTCTTATACGAGGAAAAAGAAGAAGAAGAAACGCTTTCAAAGAAAAAAATGTAAGTAAATTAAACTCACTTGTAAAAGTATATCGCCGCGAAGACAAACGTGAGGTTATTGATCACATAGCCAGACAGCCCCAGCACCGCTCTATATCCGATTAAAGGTACCAACGGCGCAAATACTGAAAAAAAAGGCTTATATGTTTAAAATGATGATAAAATAAGATCATTATCTTCGGAATCGAGGGGGAAAAGAAGTCGAAGTGGAATGAAGGAAATGAACATCACAAACCCGTGCGAGAGGGGAAGGAAATTGTGAGCGGGAGGAGAGGGAGGAAGGCGTAGGACTGCTCGTACTCGTAGCCGCAGTGGGCGATGCGGAGGAAGTAGACGGAGTCCCACCCGACGCCGCGTTCGACGGCGGAGGCCACAGAGGGAAAGAGAATCGGTGGGGGATCGTCGTGGGGGGATAGGCAGGAAGGGTTGAGTGGGGCGGAGGTGTCGTAGGGGGTGAGGAGTGTGCGCCAGACGATGGTGAGAGCTAAAAGGAGAAGACTGGAGAGGATCGACGATCTAAGGACCAGTGATTGGTGGCGCTTAGAGCCGAATGTGGGGGTGATCGTCATGTGGGGGCGGAGGTCCATTGCTGAACGTTTAGAACTACGAGTGACTACTGGGACTTTGACTATGGTCTCCAGGTCTATCAGTGGACAGCCTCCCTCAAGTCCCCCTTGATAGATTTAGGATGTGTTTGGTCTTTTAAAATTTTCATCTTAAAATTAAAATTTTCATTTGATTATTATAATTTTTCTAAATTTTCATACAAAATATAATAAATAATTTAACTTTTTCTTATTTTTTTTAAATTTTAAAATAATAATAAATATTAAAATATAATATTTTAATATTTTATTTTAAAATTCAAAATTTATATAAGAATTTTTAGTAGGAAAAAAAATAAAAAAAAACCCACTAACGTCACTAGACTCGGCCCCAATGTGTTGGGCTTTGAACTTCTCGCATCCACATTTAAACGGGCTATTTGCCGCTTGTTGGGCCAGAACATTTGGGCCTTATGCTCTTTTCCTTATGTTTGGTTGGCATTTTCATTTGACTCTTCTATTTGATTGTGCGGTGCGTACTATACTCTTCATCCAAAAATTATCATCTATTTGTTTCTTGAAATTCAGAATTATCAAAAGTTTCAATTTATTCCGCCTTAAATTATTTATATTTTTCAATTTCTATCATCCGTGGGATCAAACCAATAATTGAAAAACTGATCACACCATACAAATACATAAAGGAAAGTTGAAGGTGATCAGGGTGAAAACTATTAATTAAGGACGCTACATTAATCTTGTTTTGGTTTGCAATGATCAAGATTAGCGAGTTGAAGGATTCCTCGGTCTATCCATCCGATTTCTAGTCACTTTCCAAATTCTCATTCAAGTTTTGGTGAACTTTCTTCAAATATGGTATTAGAACTCAGACTCCTCTCCATTTGAAACACACCAAATAATCATGTCTTATTTCAATAGAGTTCTATATGTTCACTTCCTAGTATTTATGGAATTATCCTGACCCATTCCAAATGCTATCTACCACCATATCGTCGGGCTTACTTGCTACATCTCAGGTGTTCTCACAAGCACTAATCTAATATTAATCATCTTCCCTGTCTTTGGGTGAGCTATTTTATCTCTATTTACCATAAGGATATTACTCGTTTCATATCCTTATATATAATTCTTATATATATTATTAGAAATATATTTCTTATAATCAAATACAATACATAGAATCACAAAGAAGTACAATTATAAAGCAACATCCAATAAAACTCTAGATTGGATTGAACTTTGACATTCATGCCACTATTATATAGTGTTTTTCACAAAACAAGCATGTATTGCAAGGAGTACTGTTCACGGCCCAACAACTAAGCATTCCGACCTGACCCGATTTGGTTGCCTTTCGCTTACCCGATAACTGATACCCGACACGATAGTAAGTTTCGGAATAGAGTTCCGACCTGATTTTTTGTTTTTGGGCATGTGTGTGTAAATATATATATTATACTTGCAATGTGTTAGGAAGAAAACCAAATAGAGAACTTTCTAAGAATATGTCACATGTTTATTTATTTTAAAGGCATATTATTTTCATATTAGTAGAATTCATCTCTCCATGAGAATAAGATGACAAATGCAAATTATAAAGCATTCCCACCAAGTAAAACTCCTTCAAGAAATTTCTCATTTCTTATTACTAATGAATGATACGAAAGTTTTGCTCAACTTCTCATCTTGTACTTAATAGGATGATGCCAAAAAAGTAAATTAATTTGATAAAACTGTTGATTAACTTCAATGACTTTGGCTACGTTTTCTAGAAGAAGAAAAAATCCATTGAATATAGTGATTGCAAATTAGTAGCAACTTAATTTTTTGCAATCATTCCTCAAACCAACTTCCCTGCCAATACTTTCTAAACCAACGTTTTAAAAAACAATTACAAAAAATAAACCAATAATGTTCATGTGTTCATTTAATAAACCAATAATGTTGTATAAATGTACTTTTAGTAATCACACTAAACCAAAAATCCATATGTCCTATTTAATTTTTAAAATACACAAGCGACTTCTGTATCCATAGGTCCTACTCTCAAAGAATTGTGTATTTTTCAAAAAAATTTCAATCGACTTCATTCAAAATATTCTTCAAAGTTATCTCTACAAGAAATAAAAAAATAATGTTAAACATATATTTAATTGAAGGGACTATAAGAAAATATTATTCAAATATGAATCTTACCGGTTTCTAACTTGTAGCTTTCATCATCTTCCATTACATCATCTTTCATCATCTTCCAAAGAATTGTGTATTCTTCAAAGAATTTTCAATCGACCTCATTCAAAATATTCTTCAAAGTTATCTCTACAAGAAATAAAAAATAATGTTAAACATATAATTAATTGAAATGACTATAAGAAAATATTCTTCAAATATGAATCTTACCGGTTTCTAACTTGTAGCTTTCATCATCTTCCATTACATCTTGAGAGTTATAATTAATGGAGGGAGCCATCAACCAGTTTTGTGTGCAACTAAGAGCTTCAACTGTTGTTGGGGCCAATGAGCTATGAAATGAATCTAAGACCCTACCTCCAACACTAAATGCTGAGTTAGAAGCAACAGTAAATATCAGAATAGCTAACAAATCCCGAGCTATATTGGCAAAAATCGGATATCTGATTGAGTCCACCATATTAGAATATCAAAGTCGGGTGTCGATCCTTCAACACTTTCTATGAAATACTTATCCAATTCTAATTTAGACTCTACCACACATTTTGATGCTTGATATTGCTAAAACATATTGAATATATCATCCTCATCATTATAAGAAGTGTTGCTTTAGGTCTCACCAACACTTGATTGGCCCTTACTTGAACTTACATTGGATTTTGAATATTGCTTATACATCCGCTCAATCATCCTCTTTAACCAATCAACAAGTTCAGATGCTTGCTCATGGCCAAGAATATTTGTAAAACAAAACTCCAAAACTTCCAACTTGAAGCACGGATCAAGCATAGATGCAATAAACAACATTTTGTTCAATTTTTCACAATCCCCCTAATACTTGTCATATTTCAACAACATCCTCTTCGACATGGTTTTCAGCACATTACTCTCACTCATAGAAAATTTGTTCAAATGTTTATAGATTGTAAATATTTCTTTAATGAACAAATTTGAAGTTGCATAAACGGAGCCTGAAACCTGCAAAGTCATATAATAAAAAAGCCTCAAAAATTGTACAAAGACCTTGATGGTTTCCCAATCATGTAAAGTTGGTATTCTTTGTCCAACCTTACGTAAATATGGGCCAAACTCATTGTCTTCATCTTACAGCACCTCAAACGCCGCATAATATTTGAGTGTCGCATTCAACATTAGATATGTTGAGTTCCACCTAGTTGGAATATCAAGACAAAGAAGCCCACCACCTAAAATATTTTGTTTCTCTGCACATAACTTGAACTTATTAAGTCTTACAGGGGAAGACTTCACATATTTAACTGCATTTTGAATCTTTATAATTGATCTATCAATTTCTTTTAATCCATCATGGACAATGAGATTTAAGATATGTGCACAACATCTTATATGCATAAGGTCATTGTCTAATACCATATAGTCCCTAAGTTTAACAATTTTCCTCAAATAATCAATAGCCGTGGTATTAGAAGATGCATTATCGACTGTGATTGTAAATATCTTCTTTATGCCCTATCCAAGTACAGATGACTAAATCTCTTTTCCTATTGTTATCCCTTTGTGATCAGGAACTTTGTTAAAATTTATAATTCTCTTATGCAAGATCCAATCATCATCAATAAAATGGGCTGTTATGCACATATGATTTAGATTTTGAATTGATGTCCACATGTCAGTAGTGATGCAAATCTTATAATCGGATGCCATGAACATGTTCTTCAACTTTTCTTTTTCTAACATGTACATCTTCATACAATCTCGCATAACAGTAATACGAGAGAGAATTGGAAATCTAGACTCAACTACGGCCATAAAGTTTTTAAAACCTTGTTTTTCTACAAATCTAAACGGTAGCTCATCCACAATTATCATTTTAGCTACCGCTGACCGTATTTTCTGTTCGTTGTACTTGGCAAGTCCAACACTAGGACTGCTAGTTGTACCATCTACCCCCATCTTCCTAGTCTCGGTCATTTTTTATTGGGGGTTATCCCTTCCAACCCCACTAGCATTAAAGGCTTTACATCTTTCATTATGATACTTCAAGGATGAAGTACCTTGTCTTTTAGGATGACATAACAAAACCTTATCACAATAATCGCATCTGGCTTTGGGCTCATTAGGATCCTTGACATCCTCAACCCTCGTAAAGTGTTGCCATATTTCAGATCTATTCCGTCCTTTTGAGATAGGAGGACGAACTTGAGGACTAGTTGTACGGAGAGAGCTATCCAAAGTTGGATGTAGAGTGCTATCCAAATGAATCACATTGGGCATTGATTCAGACTCAGATGAAGGCATAGCAGCACTAGGTTCCATAGGGTTCAACTGCAATTTGAGATAACACCACAAATTTGTTAACAAAAATCCCAATACATATGATAGAAATATTGATAAAAATAAGAATTGTGCACATATAGAAATACACTGTATAATGTGTTGGCTTTGGTTAAAGCTACCAATATATATATATAATTAACATTTATTAGAATGATCAATCAACAAATATGGAGGTATACCGTATACATGATAGATACACTACTTATATATACAAATATGCAGATTGCAGATATTAGTCAAATGGTGTTCAATCAACAAATACACTACTTATCCCTTAAATATATTATTAGACATTCAAAGTAATTATATTAAAAAAGTAACAGAAGATCATGCTATAATTATTGTCCTATAAATTATTATCAGCTCTTTGTGAAAGAAACGTGAACCTTCCCAGACTTCCCACAAGGAGGTGGGAAAAATGTTCTAATATATATATATATATATATATATATATATATATAGATTCAAAGTATTTTCAGTGCATTTTAAAAGTTAAAGTTCAGTGTCATTGCAGTGCCTCCAAGCAAACTTGACTTTATTGGATAACTCTTTGTACAGCCCTAGGGCCCATAGTGATATGATAAACTCTGTCCAAACGTTAACTTGGATATTGATTGGTATGTGCTTTTGTTAGAAAAAGCATTTGTATTGATATTATGTCTAACATATCTGACTTGGGTTTTGTTTTCATATTTACTACTCTTCTGGTATGTGGGTTTTTCTTTGTATATTTTTGGTTTTAGATAGAGTATTTAGGAGTGATTGCTCCACAAGGCAGGTATGCGAAGAAGGAGCCAAGGAAGTTGCACTTCTAGTCATCAACGGTATAAATGGTGAGTACCTTAAGTTTTGGTTTCTTTATCATTGTTGTTGTTTCATGAAATTTGCCTGTAACCCCTTAACATCTACATTATTTTCAATGGTAACCTATTTTTCAGCAAGTATTTTTGCATATGGACAAACAAGCAGTGGAAAGACGTATACCATGAGTGGAATTACAGACTACACTATAGCAGATATTTACGACTACATGGAGAAGGTAATTGAAATATTAATATTGGCTTCCCTTTCATCATATTATATAAGTAATTAGATATTCATTACTTCAGCTTCGATCTATTTTTATTTTTCTAAAGAAAAATTCGAAAGTTGATATTGGACAATGACACCTAATCATATTAGCTAGGATAAGTGTAGGATGAAGCTGTAATATTAAATCAAAGAAGGTTGAAACAGGGGTTGGGAAGATTGGCCTCCATCATCTCGGTGGGAAGTTTCTGATATTTTTTTCCTAATAGATTCGTACGTGTTAAGGGGGAGCTCTGGGGTCACAAAGAAAGAACATATAGCATTAATGTTCACTCAACAAAAGCCATACTAAACCATGAAGTCTTTGTCTTTGTAGATTTAAAATTTAAAGGAATGTAAATGTAAATATAAATGTCATCGATGCTGCATGTTCTTCAAAAGTCTCCTTGGCAAAGAGTTAAAAAGGTGACAAGGGTAATAAATTACTTTGTCCTTTGTATGGGAGGCGTGCATATACCTGTTGTGTACGTACCTAAGTGCAGACAATACCCCGTTAAGACTTCTTGATGATGCAGAGGTGATTATCATTTTTTTATATGCTGAAGAACTGTATATGAAGGTTCTTTCTACTAATAGTTTTCTAATCTGATAGAGAGGGACTATTGTAGAGAAACTCACAGAGGCATGAACATATGATGATAGTGGAGTATTAAGAATCTGATCAGCTTCAAATGGGGGTAAAAACTGCATGAACAAATACAATCGGCATTTAATCAAATAGCTGCCTCGCATTTCTAAAAACTGTGCAGGACTGGAACACTTCACCAGCAACCACCTACCCATGAAACCCAGATCCCATCTTGACCCAAGAGAGCCTAAACGGGTATGCAGTAATTTACTTTGTGTGTTTAACATAACCCAAGAAGCAAGAAGCAACAAAAAATATTATACAAGCTCATCTTCTTGATGTGTTTAACATATCTTTAAAGCCATCTAGTTCATTTTATTTGATGAATTTCTTCAATTACGCTTTCAGATTCATTTCAAGAACAATTATCTCTATACTTGGGATAATCCCATTACCAAACTCATTCTGAAACCAACCATCATAGCTGAAGTAAAAATAAATAAATAAATGACAATGAGTTGGATATTTTGGCCGAAAAGAATATATGCTGGGAATTGAGGTGCTTCACCTGAAAGGCCTTAGAAATTATCATCGTGAAGCGAAATATGGTTCCAAAAATTACAACAGTTGTACATTTGAGGCCCCTGTGATAAATTATGCCATTAACCGACAATTTCAACTCCAAACACCAACCTTTGCCAACCTAAAAGCCCAAATCTCCCAAACCCAATAGAGAGAGAGAGAGAGATACCTATAGATAATTCTAAAAATCTGGTGGAGACTTGAGAATGATGAGGGAGAGCTTTTGAGCAACAGAGCAAGGTCGGCGAGGGAGAGAATCACTGCGAGTTGCACTGCACATTTGCGTAGGAAACGGGTTTAGGGTATTACCCGATTAAAATGGAAACGGTTATGGTATAACCCGTTTCCAATTTTACATGTAAGCGGGTCAAAATTTCGGGTCGGGTCAAAAAAATAGACGGGCTGGGTACACAGTTTATTTGTACAGCCCTAATTGCAAGTATGTGAGTGCCTTCATTCTCTTGTCGACCAACACATAGTGGCAGATCTTCATGGAGCTTAGTCGCCCCTCCCCCTCCCAAAAAAAAAAAAAAAGAAATTTCAAAATTCAAAATAGCTCCTAAATTTTATTCATAATTCCATATCTATAGAAATTGACCCCAAAAAAATTATAATTTCCTTATTCCCATGTGTTTTCTAAAATTTTATAAAATTTTAATACACATAGAAATGTCTCTCTCCAATTTTTTCCTATAACCCCTAAATTTTGTATAATTTCTATATATTATCTAATTTTAAGGATGTGGTCGCACCAAAATTAAATTAAAATTAAGATTAGTAGAAATAATAAACCATTAACATTGACCCCAAAATTTTTTATTATACTATATTAAGTTTCTTAATATAGAATCTAAAGTGAAAATATAAGAAAAATCATTTAAAATTGATTAGTTATATAAAAAATAGTGGAGATGTTTTATAATTTAAACGTCATTGAGCAAGGAAAAGTTTAAATGTCTCAATTGTAGCATTCTATGCTTAATGTGACACCAAAATAGATAGATTTTGCATGAAATTTGATAAACTAGCTTAGATATTAGAATGAAAGATGACATTCTAAAAGATCACTTGATAGTTTCAATGAAGAAAACAATTTCTAAATATTTCAGTTTTACAAAAATAATAATGGATAAAATTTATTCTATGAAATATTGTTGTAAAAAATCTAAAACAGATATTAAGTTGTGTTTTTAAAATTTTATTTCTATGTTATTTGACAAATTCTCAAGATATTATATACAATTATGCTTTATGATTTTATAATATTTTTTTATTTTACATAAACATCTCATGAGGTAAAAAAGTTAGCCCCCTATAAGAAAAAGTGTTACTTCCACCACTGCCAACATGGATCACATCATACATTTTGAACTAACGAAGAAGACATTGAATTTCTGCATTCACTAACATCTTCTAGATAAATTTAGTTCTTTTGAACTAATAGTTTCAATAATAGTCAAAGAATCCATTTCTAAAATCAATAAGAAAAACTCTTATTATGAAATTCTTGAGCTGGAACTACCGAGGATTAGGGAATCCTCGGGCAATTCAAGACCTCTGCAAGGAGAATAAATCCAACATTATTTTCATTATGGAAACTAAATGCAGTAAATGTAATTTTGATTGGCTGAGAAGGAGATTGAGTTTTGCAGCTGTTTTCTAGTGCAATCAGTTGGTAGAGGTGGTGGATTACTGATGTTATGGGATGATTTGGTTAAGGTGGAGATTGTGAACTATTGTCAAAGACATGTTAATGCATGGGTGGTAAATGAGGAAGCAAAATTAAAATGGATGTTCACGGGGTTTTATGGGCAACCTGATGTAGGGAAAAGGAAAGAATCTTGGGAGTTATTAAAATCACTAAAACCTGAAGGGATGAATGAGTGGTGTATTTTTAGTGATTTTAACGAAATTCTTACTCATGATGAGAAGTGGGGGGGAAAACCAAGGGCTGAAAGGCAGATGACCATGTTCAGGGAAGTTTTAGAGGAAGGGTGTTTACATGATCTAGGGTGGAAGGGTGATAAATTTACTTGGAGTAATATGCATGAAGATGACTCTTTTACTAAGGAACGACTAGATAGGGTTGTTGCTAATCCTGTTTGGATTGAGGTTTATAATGAAGTGTGGGTGGAGGTGCTTGCTACAAGAACATCTAATTATAAACCCTTAATAGTTCATGCCTTGAAGGAGAGGGAGCGGGGGTGGGTGAAAAATAAAAGCTTTAAGTATGAAGCTTGTTGGGCCTTAGAGGATGAATGTGCTGGTGTGCTGAGAAATGTATGGGGAAAGGAGGTGGTAAGTAGGGATTCTTTAAATAATGTAGATGCTTTGCTGTTAAGGAGTAAAGAGGCTTTTCAAAGATGGAATAGGCAGAGGAACAGAGTGGATGCTAAGGAATTGAAAGAAAAAATTGAAAGATTGAAACTCTTACAAGAAGTTGAAAACAAAGATAATATTGGTGAAATAAGGGGAGTAAAAAATGAGATACGATTGCTGCTGGAATAAGAAGAGGTGAGGTGGAGACAAAGAGCTAAAAGAAATTAGTATAAGTTTGGAGATGGAAACATGAAATATTTCCATGTTTGTGCTAATCAAAGGAGGAAGAGGAACCTTATAACTCAAGTGGTTAATGGTCAAAACAAAATGGTTCAGGGACGTAATGAGATTGAAAGGACATTCAACAGCTATTTTGAGCATTTGTTCACAACAACCCAGCCCACAAATGATGATATGGAGGAGTGCTTGAGGTGCATGGAGCCTAGAGTTACAGAAGAGATGAATTAGAAACTTTCCAAGCCTTTCACTAGAATAGAGGTAGAAGAAGCACTGAATCAGATTGCAATCCTAAAGTCACCTGGCCCAGATGGATTTGGAGCATGTTTTTAACAGAATCACTAGAGTACAATTGCAGATGAGGTGAGTGATGTTGTCTTGGCAGCTTTGAATGGTAATTCTTGGAACCCTTCACTAAATTACACTTTTATAGCACTGATACCAAAGATTAAAGAGCCTTTGTTGGTGAGTGACTATAGGCCTATCAGCTTATGAAATGTGTTGTACAAGTTAATATCCAAAACCATCTGTAATAGATTTAAAAAGGTTTTGTCAGTGATCATTGCTCCTACTCATAGTGCTTTTTTGCCTAGGAGGATTATCTCAGATAATATCATGGTGGCTTACGAATTGTTACATTCTATGAAAACCAAAAAGAGAGGGAGTTTGGGTAATATGGCCATAAAACTTGATATGTCTAAGGCCTATGATTGTATTGAATGGATGTATGTTGAGACTATGTTTAGGGTTGAGCAAAAATCTAAAAATCTGACTCCCACTCTCACTCCGCTTCGACTCCGATTTGTCAGAGTCGGAGTTTTTTCTTCATGAAAATTCTGAGTTTGAGTCTGAGGTAAAGGTCCACTGGTTTCGACTCTGCTCCGATCCAACTCCGACTTCACATTCCAACCCTGACTCCGCCTTCACTCCAATATCGTACATACTTTATAAAAAAAATATATGTTTTCCAATATATTAATCATATAAATATAATAACAAGTAATAACTAAAATGCATAATAACATTGTATTTTGTAATACTATTGTATAATATAACATGTAACACTAATATTCAAATAATAAATTTATAATAACATGTAATACTAATTTATAATAACAAAAGTATTGATTATATATAATTTATATAACTATATCTTATATAGTTAGTTAAATTCAATAATATACTAGCATGACCCCATGGGCTAATTATTATAAGCTAGTTATTGTTCCTAAATTGGATAACTAGATTTAATTGACTAATAATAGTGTATGACTAATAATACATTCATTATATATATATATTTATATATATATATTTTTTATATGAGTATAACTATAACTTAACTTATATAGTTATTTAAATTCAATAATAGTATGAACTATTTATTGTTCATAAATAATATACTTATACTATAATATAACTATATAAGTAAGCGTCTACTAATGTATAATAAATAATGTAATAACTTGTAATACTAATTTATAATAACGTTTAATACTAATGTACAAACACTAATAATCTATAAATTTAATACTATTATACTAATGTTTAATAATATCATTAGATGTTATTATAAATTTATATTTTATATAACTATAACTTATGTAGTTAGTTAAATTCAATAATAATATGAGCTAGTTATTGTTCCTAAATAATATACTTATACTAAATTTATAAAAACCATAGTACAAGTCTATAGGCTATAACATGTAATTAATCATTATAGTATAAGCCTATAGACCATAACATATAATTAATCACTATAGTATAAGTCTATAGACTATAACATGTAATTCTTAATAATATGTAATATTACAGTATAAAAATTGTTAATAATCAATACTATAGTACAACTACAAGATTAATAATTTTCATTACTCAATACTAACAATTAAATTGAGTGATGGAAAAATTATAATTATAAAAATTATAAATAGAATGATAAGTTGATAACAAATTTTAAGATTAAAATTTAATTTAATATTTATTTAAATGAGGTTTAGTTTAGGATTTAGGAATATATAAAGTCCAAAACATAAGGAAAAATTGGGTTTAGAAGTTCAAAAGGGCCAAAAATGGAAGCAGGCCAGCCCATTCCCACAAAACCGAGCCCAAAACATGCCAAAACGGCGCCATTTTGGCCCCTAGCCTTAATCCCCTTTCTGATTTCCCAATTCGCCCCCCCAGTTCCCGAATCCCATTTCCATTTCAAAAAAAAAAAAAACCCTAAGTCCAGCCTTCCTCCTTCAAACCCTCACGTCGCCCTCAGCCCCCTCACCCAGTGCCTCTTACACCGTCGCCAACAGGCCCAACCCTCTCACTCTCCACTCCATACGCAGCAACGCCATGGCCCACTCTCTCACTCTACATTCCAGAAGCCGTCGGTGACTCGACCAAGTGAGACCGTGAGATTCTCCCTTCTCTGTTTTTTTTTTTCCTTTATTTCTTTGTTTTTTGCTTCTCCAGTATATCTTGTAACTTGTTAGCTTGTTTGGTGGCTGGGGACCGGGGTGAGGTTCTATCAAAACTAACAAGTTCTTGGTTGTCAATGATGTTTCTTAGCTCTATACGGGGATAATGGCAGTAAAGTGGGAGTTAAATCTTTGAGAAATGCTAGTTGACATACCCATTGTCAATTTACAACCCATTTTCACTGAATCTCTAATTTTAAATAATTTTTATTGATCCATGTCATTGAGCTAGTCTAGGATGAAAGAAAACTTTTGTGTGTTTGTTACTTTTTGCTATTTGTATAAAATATGTGTAACTAAAATAGCTAGGATGATGTTGGGGACTTGCAGTTGATGAGTTTGAGTTAATATTGGCCCATTGGGGCTGTTTTTGTTGGGTTGTTTTGAAGGAATAAATTGTGATTATACTTGTTTGGATGGACGTTGCAGTTCATGAGTTCGTGTAAAATCTGTGTAACTAAAATAGAATGAGTTTGGGGCTATTTTTGTGATGTTGCAAGAAATGATTGGATAAAACTGTGATTATACTGGGGCTATTTTTGTTGGGTTGTTTTGAAGGAATAAATTGTGATTATACTTGTTTGGATGGATGTTGCAGTTGATGAGTTTGTGTAAAATCTGTGTAACTAAAATAGAATGAGTTTGGGGTTGTTTTTGTGTTGTTGCAAGGAATGATTGGATAAAACTGTGATTATACTAGGGCTATTTTAATTTGAGTTATTAATATTGGGGCTATTTTTGTTGGGATGTTTTGAATGAATAAACTGTGATTATACTTATATCTTAACCTAACTTGTTTGTTGTGTTGTAGTTAAATCATGGACATAGAAGGCACAAGCACTCCCAAATCAACAGTTGCATCTTGTCCTGCCATCTCAACCCCAGAACAATCTATTAATGCTCCCAATCCCATAGTCGATGAGTCTAGCGGACCAATCCACCTGGTAGTACCTTCCGTTCTAACCCTCGCCCTCCACCTGGTAGTAGAAATCCTAAAAATAGGTCGAGGTATGGTCCCACTTCACAAGAGTGCTCAATTGTGATCCCAAAGAGCCTGTAGCTACTTGTAACCATTGTCAGAGGTAATGGAAATGCCATCCCAAAAGGCAAGGCACTTAGGCCATGAAAGCACACATTTAACTTTGCCCCAAAAAACAGTAAGAGTAAGTTGGATAAGAGTCAAACATTCTTGGTCCCGGAAGTAAAAAGTGAAGGAGGGAAAGGGGAGAAGAGTTTAGGGATGACCAAGTACAATGAAAAAAAAATCCAGGCTGCCCTTGCTAGAATGGTGATAATAGATGAGTTACCCTTTAGGGTTGTTGAGGGAGAAGGGTTTCAGGAATTTGTTAATCCCTTAATCCTAGGTTTCCTATTCCTTCTCGATTTACCGTAATGCGGACTGTATGTGGCGATTCTTGATAGAGAAGGATAGTTTGAAGAACATGTTTTTGACCAACAAACAAAGAGTGTGTCTGACCACTAACACTTGAACTTCTATCCAAAATATTAATTACATGTTTGTGGCCGCTCATTTCATTGATAGTAGTTGGAAGTTGTATAAGCAGATCATTTCATTTGTTTAGATTAGCGACCACAAGGGGGCAACAATTGGGAGGGAGTTGGAGGAGTGTATGCTTGATTGAGGAATTGACAAAATCCTCACAATTATGGTGGACAATGATACCTCTAACGACTCCGCAATCGATTGCTTGAGAACAAGGAAAATAGGAAGTGAGGATTGTGTTGTAGCTCACGAGTTTATTCACATGAGGTGTACGGCACACATCTTAAACCTTGTTGTTAGTGAAGGTTTGAAATATGTTGATAACTCAATCATAAGGGTTTGGAATTTGATTAAGTATGTGAAGTCTTCTACCCAAAAACTTGCCACTTTCAAGTCTTGTGTTGATAGGTCAAAAGTTTCATGTTCTAGTTTTTTGAGTCTTGACATGCTTACTAGATGTAACTCAACCTTTGTTATGTTGGACGTGGCCGAAAAGTATCAAAAAGCCTTCCAACTTTTGTTTGATGAGGATCCCTACTCATGAGTTTATTTGTCTGAAGATGGGCATGGGAAAAAGGGTATAGGAGCTCCTGGGCTTGATGATTGGGAGACCATAAGAAACTTTTCAAAGTTTCTTCAAGTATTTTATAATGTCACCTTACGTATTTCTGGTACATTATATGTCACATCAAATATATATTTTCAAGAGCTTATTAATATTCATAAACACTTGAAGACTTTTTGTGACAATAGTAATCGACACTTGAGTTCAATGGCTTTGAGCATGAAGACAAAGTATAATAAATATTGGGGTGATCTTGAAAAAATAAATCAGTTGTTGTTTATTGCTGCCATTCTTGATCCACGGTAAATTGGTTACTCAATCATATTGGTTCAAGAAAACATTGGGTGATGAGAGGGGTGGGGAGTTTGTTGAACTCCTCAAGAGGGATATGGAATATTTGTATGAACAATATGTAGAGTTTGGTGGTGGGTGCGTAACTGGGTCTACAAAAACTCAGAGTGGTGAAGGTTTAGGTAGTGCATCGTTGGGGGGTAGTAGTAGTAGTACATGTATAGATGAGCCCTTGGACTTTTTGATAGTGTACCATAAAGAGCGGCAATCAGCATCCTTGATGGATTGTAAGTCAGAGCTAGAGTCGTATTTGTTGGAGGATGTTGAGATTCCTACGGAGAGTTTTGAAATTTTAATGTGGTGGAAATTCATCTCCACCAAATATCCGGTTCTTGCTCTAATGGCAAAAGATATCTTAGCCATTCCGATTACCACCGTTGCATCTGAGTCGGCATTTAGCACAAGAAGTCGTGTCCTGGATCCGTTCAGGAGTTATTGGCTCCTAGAACTGTAGAGGCTCTTGTGTGCGCACAAAATTGGTTGAAGTCCACTCCTATATGCTTGAGTCAAAATTATTCAAAAGCCATTGATGATGCAGAGCGCTATAAGTTAGACTCAGGTAATGTATTCATAGATTTTTTAAGTTGTTATATATGTTGATTTTGACATTTTGTGATACTAATATCATATACTTTAACATCTTAATGTAGAATTAATCACTTCTATGGCCAACTTACTTTGTGAAGGTGATTGACAATTTGACAAATTAAGGAATGAGTTACTATCCACTCCTATTTATACATTTTATTTTCCTTCTAAATTTGGTGTAATGATATGTTTTTATGGTGATAGTTAAAATACTGTCTATAGTTTTGTGGCAACCCTTGATTTTTTTTTTTGTTATCAACATGCTTGAAATACAAGAAGTGATCTTATAGTTGTTAAGTGAATTCATATATATATATACATATACTGTGTACTGGGGTAACATCCTCCTATTTATACAACTTATTTATACATTTTATTTTCCTGCTAAATTTGGTGTAAAGATATGTTTTTATGGTGATGGTTAAAATACTGTCAATAGTTTTGTGGCAACCCTTGATTTTTTTATTTTTTATTTTTATCAACATGCTTGAAATACAAGAAGTGATCTTATAGTTTGTTAAGTGGATTATATATATATATATATATATATATACACATTATATATCC
>QGSO01001028.1:0-16718 GCA_011037825.1 Carya cathayensis
GAATTCATGGCATAGTAAAATAAGACATGAAATCATGGCATTTGAACAAGATCCGAGTCACTCAAGGTATGGTAAAGCCGAATCATCACAAATCTTAAAACATCAATATCTTTTTCCTCAAAACCGAAACAAGTAAGGAATCTTATCACCATTTTTCATCATAAACCAATTCATATTAGTCATTCCATATTCATTTTCCAAGTTCATGTGATAGTGTTCAATCAAGCAAACAAGAATAACAATCAAAGTCAAAGAAACAAATCAAGGATTTACACAAAAGTATACATGTATTAACCAAAAGTAAGTTGAGTGTTACTTACAAAAATTCACAAAGATTATCAAATAGCAAGCTGTAAATTGAAATATAACTAGTTAGAATGAGGGTTCTAAAAACCCTGATCTGTGATTCTTGAGTGTGTGTGGTTTCTAGGATTACCACTAGGGCTCAAACAAAACTAAACAATTCGGCCTCTAGGGTTTTGAGTCAAGAAATCCATTGTTTCACTCCTAGACTCAAACCAAACTTAAAATGGGACAAGAACATATGATGGGGATCAAAAATAGGAAGGATAGACACCTTCCATCAATCGGCTTCATGGGTTTCCAAGAAACCCTAATTTGGTTTTCCAGAAAATGTGAAAGATATGTGTGTGCTTCATCACTTTTGAACTCTCTTGAGATTTGGATCTCATCTTTGAGTTAGAATGATAAAGAATGAGTCTAAAGAGCTAAGAAAAACCGAGCCTTACCTTGGTCTTTCTTGAAGATGTCGAAACCCTCTTTTTGGATGAACTTCCCTTGTTTGGTTGAAGAGAAAATGTGAGAAAGTGTAAGGGTCTTCAAGTGAATGTGTGGATTTCATTTGGAGAGGATGAGGATACATGCAAGTTCCAAAAATAGCAAAAAGAAAAGCCCTTAGAAGTGTTCTCCTCCTCTCTTATATGCTTGGTCCCTTCATCTCCTTCTTGTCTACCTCCCTTACCGAAATAGTCTCATAGAATTTCCTCATTAGGGTGCATTGGGAATGGGTATGCATAGGTGGCATGTTAGGGTTTCCCTCCCTTAGCCGAAAATCCTCTTTTCCCTCTTTTTCCATTCCTCCTTTTTAAGCAAGTGAACTTCCTTCAAGGGTACTTGGGTAAAATAGCTTATGCCTTTTCCTTTTCACAACAAGCAAACTCTAGGCATGAATGACAAGTGGCATAGCTGTGTGTCTTGCCTATGGCCGTCCACCATTTTTTCTTCTCCCTCCATCTTGTTGCTTCATCTTCTCAAGATGACTTTTCATGTGCCATCGCTTTATTTTTTAAATAAAATGACAAGTGGCAAGCAAGGGTTAAACTTGGACTAGTGGTGGCCAAAAATTCAAGGTTAAATCAATCCGTTGTACAAATGTCCCTTCTTCAAATATTCTAGAAACCCATGGCATGTTTGACACTTGGCAAAATCTGAAAATATTTTGAGTGTAAGCCAAGAAATTCGTAATCCCCTTGTGTCCCTTTAGTTTTCCTATGCATATCTCCTTGGAACTCTATTTTTATCTTCCCTAAGCTCCCTTTTCTAGAAGCATCAATATGGGAACTAGGTTTTGGGCCAATTGGGTGGTTCTAGGCGTGTGGGGAAGGCAAAATCGAAAAATCCCTTGGTCTTCCCTAAGTCATCTTGTCAGTTAGTTCTTCTAGAAGCTCCATGCATGTAAGACAAGTGTCAATCCCACTAAGGTAGGCAATGCAAGCCATCCCTTGGCTTTCCCTACACTTATCTCTCCTCCCTTAGTCCACTATCAAATCTAGATACATAGTGCCTTGAATGTACGACACATGACACCATGGACAAAGACTTCGGTCATGGGCTTTGGGCCATTGGACTTGGGTTTCTTGTAAGGGCCAAAATTCACTAAGGATTTTAGGGCTAGCTCTCTCTCTTGGCTCAAGTTTCTCTATTATATTTCTAAGGCCTCATCTTTACCCAAAACACTAGGGCCCTAAAATACTATGGCTTTTAAAATAAAGCTATGACCACTGCTATACGAGGTTCAGGTTATCACAAGGGGACTAAGCCAAGCCGGAACCAGTAAAATCGAAAGTACCATTTTAGAAGTATAATTGGTACGGTATCGATTTTTCAAATCTCAAAACCGGTATATAGCAATTCAATTCTCAAAATATGTCCAAAATCGGACCGATTACACCTCTAATGATGAGTAGCAAAGCTGATAAGTCTGACTTTTACTGGACTTGGCAAGAATAGGAAAAGGGATGGTAGGACACTACAGTTAGTATTGTCTAGTCTAAGTTTCCGTCGTAAAATTCTAAGGTCCATCAAGATATAATTGTGACTTTTTAGGACTGTCATTGCCAGTATTGCGGGATGGGATTTTGGTTGGGGCAAAGTAAAATCGATAAGCAAGACCCCATAGATCTTCGATGTGAAGTTGAACCTTTTGATGGCTGAGAACTTAAATATATAATATTGTTAGAATTTTGTTTGACAAATAAATTGAAATTGCATATCATTTTAATAAAGTTAGTTATGTCCTGAGATCAAATTTTATTCATAAAGTTAGTTAAGTTATGTTCTGATATTGCATATCATTTTATGTTTATTTATTGCAAATATATTTTATCAAATGAATTATATGTAAGCCATTAAGTATTATGAATATGATCCAGATGCACTTAATGGGACTATTACACAAAAAATGATTTGTATCATAATTTCACTAGATAAAATTAGTTATTTCTTCTAATTATCATATAAGTAAATTCACAAATTGACGTAATTTTATGTTATTTGTTATATCTATTTTACAATAAAAATTACTTTACAATCTAACGTACCACATCAAGATAGTCATATCAATTTGTGAGTTTACTTTTGTGTAATCATTTTGTGGCTAAAGTATTTTTCATGATAATTTATCTAACCAAGTGGTGACTTCTAGCTACCAAATTGATGTATTGAATTGTGATACTCGAAATAGTACATACATACTTTGTAGTTTAAGTAATATTCCTCAAACTAGAATTTATGCAAACTATAGAGTATATTAATATTAGACAAATATTTGATTATTATTCTTATACAATAGTCAAATTAAATTAGACTATGTTACATTTTGTTATAGGTGGCTCAAATTGTTGACAAGTTTTATTTTTCTTTTACTTGTAAAAGGAAAATGAATCTTGATACTGTTAATCTAACTTTTATTTATATGGTGCTATATATTTTATTTTTGAAAAAAAATTAAAAAAGCTTTGAACATCATTCCGATGGCTGTTTCGGTTAAAGTAGTAGTGTTACCTACACCCTACAAGGCGGCGTAGTCCCCTCCCCGCCCCCCGCTCCCGCATGGGAGGGAGTGAGGATTTCCTCCCCGTCTCCCGCCCTTGCACTTACTCCGTCCTTGATAAAGGGATGCAAGTGGGCCGGGGGGGGGGGAGGAGCTAAAATAGCCCATAAGCGTTTCTGGCCATTTTGGGCCCATAAAATTAGAAGTTAAAAAAAAAAAAAGAGTTAAAAACCAAATTAAAAAAATAAGTTGCATGAATAAAAATAATATATACATTATACAAATTTAGAGCAATTGAATTAATGAAGTACTACATAAACTACTAGTCTACTACTTAATAAACTAAAAATAATAACTAAGCTATTATACAATTTTAGGCTAAACAATTACAAAATTACAAACATAAAAGTGTTCAAAAGACATTGTATCAACATTACAAATCACTGAATACATAATACGTATAAATGATTCAAATTTTAATATTCTAAATATACTAAGAGAGCTATTTGAGTCTTTGACTGCGACATTTGGAACGGCCTGGGCAAGTAGTTTTTTTATTAACTCATTGAGATTTGAGGCTTGAGCTGCACATATTCATATTGTACGATAAAAAATTATATAAATACAAAAAAATCAACTAATGGCATACAAATTACAAATTGTCAAATTGTACAAACCTATAGGCTATGGCAAATGGCAAATTGACAATGGTGGGTCTTTTAACACGAAGTCATACTGCAGCGGAGGTAGCTCATGGTCTGAGTCATCTCATGTGTTGCTACAACAATTAATACTGATGAAATCGAAATGAACAAAATAATAAAATGAAAACAACAATTACCAACTAGTCCAGATCCAGATTGATCACCACCCTCCTCCTCGTCGGTTTCTTAAAATCTAAAACATTCGGAACATGAATTTCCTTTCCCATCATCAAACTCTATGTGTATATCAATGCCTCCACAATTATAGGGGACAATGAACCACAAAAATGATCCAATATGCGTCCTTCGGTACTAAAGGCAAACTCTGAGGCAATGGTGTTAATAGGGATGGCCAAAATATAGCGAGCTATCTCAGCAAGTATGAGATATTTCTTTTCTACAGCCTTCCACCATCCTAATATATCGAA
The DNA here is from genome assembly GCA_011037825.1 of Carya cathayensis. NCBI lineage: Eukaryota > Viridiplantae > Streptophyta > Magnoliopsida > Fagales > Juglandaceae > Carya > Carya cathayensis. The sequence continues at coordinate 4,425 of QGSO01001028.1, forward strand.
ATGATCATCATGTGGAAGAAGATCCCCTGACAAATAGTTGTCTAACTCCGACTTCGCCTCCGTAGATTGACAGACTAGTGTGAAATTCTATGAGAAGGTTATACTTCACACCAATTTACACTTTTCTATCCCGGTGTTTGGAGGAGGCGCTAGGGTAGGTGTAGGTGTAGTAGATGCAGTACCACCCTTAATCGTAGTAAACTCATCATGCAATTTAGCCAGTATATCTCAGGCCATATCATGCTTGATCTTGTGCAAATCTCAAAACATATACCATGCTATCAGTCTTTATATAGGGATCAAGAATAACAGCCACATATAACAAAATATTTAGTCTACTCAAATCTCCCCAATACTTGTTATATTTGACCTTCATGGTCAATGCCATCTCCCTCATCTGTAGATTAGAACCCCTACACATGTCTAATTTTTCTTTCACCCTATATATTTATTGACAAAACTCATGGGATGTAGGGTATAAAGAATCAGATAACTTCAATGTGACCTCATAAAAAATCCCGAGAAAATCAACAAAAGTAGAAACTATCTCACAATCATCATCATTAGGCTTCCTAATCCCTCGTACTCATCAAAGTATTTGACTTATTGAATGTCATCATCACCAAATAATTGAAAGGCTGCCTTATATTCTTGGACCGCCTCTAACATCAAGAAGATTGAGTTCCATATGGTAGAAACATCAGTGTAAAAACCATTCTTCAATGTTATGCCCGCAGTATTCACAATAACCTTGAATTTCTCCAATCGAACAAGAGAAGATCTCAAAAATTTCACATCCATTTTAACTCGTGCAATTGAGTCATCAACATCTTTTAACCCCTCAATCACAATTAAATTCAAGATATTTGCAACACATCTAACATGTAAATATTCACCACCCAAGACTGTCTTATTTGTCTCTCTAAGCTAAGTCTTCAGCTATACCAAGTCGACATCATTAGACGATGCATTATCAACCGAAATTGTCAAAACCCATGCCAACCCCCACTCCTTTATTGTGGCCTCTAAGGCCTTCCCAATCATCTTACCCTTGTGATCGATTATTTGACAAAACTTAATAATCTTTTTGTGAAGAACCCAATCAGAATCAATAAAATGCATAGTGAAAAACATGTAATTATAATTTTGTACAAATTTCCAAGTATCGATAGTGAGGCAAATTACCAAACCCGCCAATTGGCCCCTCGAAACATCTTTATATTTTCTGTACATCTTTTTAATATCATTTGCCATAATTTGGTGGGATTGAAGCATAAATCTAGGTTTCAATTTTTGGACAAGTTCTTGGAATCTTCTTCCTTCCACAAACTAAAAAGATAGCTCGTCTATGATAACCATACGAGCTAATTTCCTTTTACACTCAACGGGATTATATTTCGTAAACCCCTTCAATGTTGGACCCCCACTACTCCCATCTGCCCTTTTTTTTAGTCCAATATCTAGTCTAGATTTACTTTTCTCCTGTAAGGATCTTAATATTGGACTCTTCTTTCATAGTTCCTCTAAATGGACCTTTAATTGGGATGTACCATATTTCCTATAGTGACATACATATATTTTCTCACAGTGATTACATTTTGCTTGGGGATTATTGGAGTCACCACCCTCTAATTTGGTAAAATGAGACCAAACCATGGAAACAAGTTTCTTGCCCTGTGTGAGATTGGGGGCGGGACAAGATGCACTCCCTGTAGAGGTTGGAGTAGGGTTAGGTTCTAGGGCAAGGATATTGGAAGGGTTAGGGGTACTAGTAGGGGTAGGAGAGCTATCACTAAAATTCTTTTGAGAAGACATTCTTGATTCCCCAACACAATAAAAAATCAAAAAATCAAGAAATACAAGACATAAAAAAATTCATAATAATATACCACACATGAAAAAACAAGGCAAAGTGCAAAGCCAACACAAGACATAAAAAAAAGTAATAATACCCCTAAATTTGAAACCCCTAAATCAATTTAAGATTTTGATCTCAATTTACGGTTTTGGATTGAAAACCTAAAAATTAGGGTCCAAATCCAAAACCCCTAAATTGATTCAGGGTTTTCAATTGAAACCCCTGAAATTAATTTAGAGTTTCAAATTGGAACCGAAACCCTAAATTAGTTTAGGTTCCAATCCGAAACCCTTAATTGATTTAGGGGTTTCAAGATTGAAACCCGGTTCCAAATCCGAAAACCTACAAATTACAAAAAAAAAAAAAAGTTCAAACAATCGGATGCACACAATTACAATCAACGGACAACGATTCGTTCAAACATATGCACAATCGCAATCCACATCACACAATTCACAATCATTCACATCCTCCATTTCCTATTCAACCCATCTTTCATCCAATCTCTAATCCAAAACTCATAAAAAAATGGAGAAATCGAGGTCCGGAGTCTTACCTTTGGCGCAGCAAAGTAGGGAGCGACGACGAGTCTCAAAGAGTCTTCAAATGTCGTGAGAGAGAGAGAGAGAGAGAGAGAGAGAGAGAGAGAGAGAGAGAGAGAGAGAGAGACTAAGAGAGTGTGAGAGAGTCTAAGGGACAGAGAGAGTTTGAGAAGACTAAAGAAGGGGTCTCTTGGTGGGGGGGTTTCTTAACAAGTAATGAAACGGCGCCTATTTTATGGACAAAATGATGTCGTTTCACTTATGGAGGGGTTTTATATATATATAAAGCATGTGGGGCGGGGGAAATACGGAGTGAGGCTTAGCCCCTTTCATCCCTTGCCTCCGCTGGAGGCCTCAGGTGTGGGTGGGGCTCCCTGCCACCCACATCAATGGCACAGAAACCTAGCCCTGCATGGGCGGGGGCGGGGCAAATGGGGCTGTGCAACGAGGTGCAGGGCCCCACTGACCACCCCTAGGTTAAGGTACAAGAACAAAATATTTCAATACCAGTAATGTTTCGGAATAGTCTATATATAGATAAATTAATTATATATATGTATAAATTATATTTCAAAATAACATCAATAAAAGTTTTAAAAAGTTAAAACACATTTATAAAACTCAATAATACTTCTAAATTCTCAATCCAACTATTTAAAAAAATGATCACTCATCTTCATCATGAAAAGAGGAGTAGGGATTGATTTTCAGTCCTTGAGAAAAAGGAATTAAAAAAAGTTAAGAATATAGTTTTTAGATGTGAGAATTGGAGTGAAAATTATGAAAAAGTCAAAATTTTTACATTAATTTCAACCAGTACACCGAAAACCAGTCAATATTGACCAAAATGCACCAATACGACCTGTATTTAATCCGATAAGAAATACATACCTCCCGTGTGCCAGTCAATGTTTCGGCACGGTAAATACCTACTATATTGATCGGAACGGTGCAATATTCAAAACCCTGATTTATACTATGTCTTGGTTTTAAATGCGGAATATGCTAGCCTTTTTAATGTCTATACAAAAATGAATTGATCTTACCTTAAATTAATCTTCTTTTTATTTTATCTTGTAACATTGTATATATATAATTTAATTCAGCTTAATTTTATTATATATTAATAATAATTTCTGCAGTTAAGCTACTATGCCGGCGGCATAATAAGTCATCGGACTGCAGGAAATAATATTTCATGCAATCGAAATCTTAGCTATTAACGAACAAAAAAAAATTAATATACTTGTGGTGAATGCGGTTTAACCTACCTAATAAAGAGGAAAAGATAAGTACTGCATGAGCAACAAAGGGAGTGGGAGTGAGAATTACAGTTTGTGAGTAAATAGTGTGTAGCGCAAAGCAAGCAGGTGATTAGAGAGAAGATAGAGAGAGGGAGGGAACTAGGCAAGTAAGAATGAATGAAAAATGAAAGAAGGATGAATGAAAAAAGAAAGAACAATGAATAGTAAAATGATAGTAAAAATACCGTCATCAATGTAAGTAGGAACTCCTTTTTAATTGATAAATTTCTTCAAAGCATTCACTTTGGTTCCCTATAAAATTTCCTATAATTTAGCTAAAGATGACATTCTTTAAAATTTTTTCCTAAATTTTACTCATCTTTCAAAAATCTCCTACATCTCATTCCCTATACTTTCTCTATTCTATTAAAATAATATTTCTCTATTCTTTCTTTATTATTTTTTTTTCTCTCACTTCTATTTACAAACTTAACTACTCAGTATTTTTTCTTATATCTTGAACTATTACTCTAGTAAATATTTTAAACAAAAATTTAAATTATTTATTTGTGGGTATGATAATATTTTTAAAATTATTTTTTATATTTTCGTAATTATTTAAATTATTTTTAAAATTATTATTTAAAACTATGAAAAATATGAGTATGATAGAAAGTGTAGATGATTTGAAGTAGATGAGTATGATAGAAAGTATAGATGATTTGAGTAAAATATTGATAAAAAATAATTGTGGGATGATAAAAAATAATGATTAGAATCATTGTACATCCCCTAAATACATTTCCGAAAATGAAGATTCGGATGTAAGATTCGGATATAGAGTTGATTTTGATGAAATCCCTAAATTTTTCCTCAAATTATAAAGAAAAGTTACCTATGCAGTACAGGTTGGGAATGCTCTCAAAAGAAGAAATATCTTCTTGATCTTCACTTAATGGTGTTATGAACAAGTTTAATAATTTTTCTTTTAGGCCGTTTGGATAATGAAAGTGTTTTATCCCATCTCATTTTATCATTATAATTTTTTCAAATTCCTACATATATAAAAATATAATAAACAATTCAACTTTTTTAAATCTTCAAATAATAATAATATTAAAAAAATAATATTTTAACAATATTTTATTCACCTTTCATCTCAATTCACTATTCAAACAACACCTTAGTGTTTCTAATATATCTAATTCGTTGATTTGTTGCTTGACTCTACAATTAGATTGACAATGACCTATTTTACCGCATTTATAACAAACGAACTATTTTTACTTTTTAATATATTTTTCATACCTCTTGTGGTTTTTTTTTTTAATCAAAAGGAAACCTCGTATATTTATCTATCAAAAGTTGCATTAGTACAATTTGAATCCTTACAAACTTGTGACGAAATAAATTCTGGACACTCATCTATCCAAATTTTATCATATTCTACTGTTAAAACATTTTTTGCTAACAAATGTGCCACCCCATTTCCTTCTCTTCTTATAAACTAAACCTTCCATGCACTTCTCCCTCTCAGAACAGTCTTGACATCCTCCACTATGTGCCCACCAGAAGATAGGTCATCATCCTCACTATTAATAGCTTGCACCACCACTTGAGCATCCCCTTCAAATATTACTCTATTAAAGCCGAAATCATTGCTCAATTCGACAGCATGCCATAGTGCCAAAGTTTCTGCCAGAGCAGAGTCAAGAGCTGGGGGTTTTTTATAGCAGGCACTGGCCATAACTTCTCCATAATTATTCCTCAAAACAACACCAATCCCCAAGTTTTGTTGTCTAAGAGAAGCATCCCAATTTGTCTTGATGAATCCTTGTGTCGGAGGAATCCATCTCTGACTACATTTCCCATCTTTACTTCAATTTTTATCTTAGGCCCATCTGCCTTAGCCTCTTTAAAATCTTCGATTACTACTCTAACTGCTCTAATCACAAAAACAAGATCTTTAAACTTGTCTTAAAAAATAAAAGAATTTCTTATGAGCCACATTATTCTCATCAAAACAGCCACTAACTCTAAATCCTTTTCATTCAATCTGTCCATTAGCTTCTCCCAAAGAACTAGAAAACTGTCTTCTACACTTGACCATTTCTGTATGGAACAAGTTGAACCTGCCCAAACATCCCTTGCAGCAGGGCATTGCCACATAACATGCATAGCAATTTCCTCCTCAAAACCACATATTGGACATGAAGCATTCTCCACTACCTTTCTTTTCCACAAGTTCTTCTTCGTTGCCAACACATCATTCCCCAATTTCCATAGAAAGTTTTTAACCACCCCTGGCACTCTTAGACTCCAAATGTTCTTCCATCTTAGACCTCTGGCACCCCTGGTACCTCTTGTGGTTTGTTATGTTTTTGTTTGTCTTTTATATTTTTTATATGGTGGTCTATATTTGTGTTTTTTGTGAGAATAATTTTAATAATTTATTTTTCTTTTTTTTTATTTCTTTAATACAGTGACAATAATTGAGCATAACCAAAATGTTTGCAAAAGGTACCTAATTCTTTTTTAACAAATTTCTTCTCTTTATCTATTTACCTTTTTAATCTTAGATCATTACGTATTATTAAACCAATTCTACTAATGGTAGTTATAATATCATCATAAGTAAGATGAATAAAATCAATCATACTATTAGATTTTCCTAATAATTCCCATACCTTTTGGGCAAAATAATATCTGCTATAAACTTTTCTTTCTAGTATGGTTGTTGATAATCATGTCTGATCATAATTTTAGTTAGAAACACATCTTTATACCAATGAAAATCATATAATTAAGGACATCTAAGATGAATTAATAAATCACTATTTCCATCGTATTGAGATAACCTATCTATGTTTCATTCATATAGTACATCTGGCAAGAAAGCAATCGTACTATATGTTCTCCTTCCTTGAATTACATATATGGTGGAGTTGGTCTTGAATACCAATTGCAAGTGACAGAAACATGATATTTAGAATCTCTAGTATAATAATCATTAACATGATCTCTTCTAAAAATTCATAATATTTCTTTTGGTTATAATCCCTTTCTGTTTTAATCTATTGAAAAGAATGTTAATCTGTTTTGCTTATTTTTCTTCTTTCATAAAATCTTGTTTGAGATATTCTTTATCAATCTTAAAATTTTCTTTAGTAAGTGTACATATTTGAGCATCATTTCCAACTATTTGTGAATTGGACAAGAGAGTTCTCTGGGATGATCATGAGTGTGTGAGGTAGAAGGTGTATTAGTGTTTGCAGTGTAAATAAGTGTATCTATAATGTTTCTATGAATAACTCCTTGAATTTGTGTATCCAAATTTTGGGATCTATTATGACAAACTGAGGTAATCTAGGTGTCTGGTAATTAGACGATGCAAGTATGGAATAATGAGAAAAAAAAAATTGCAATTGCACTTGGGAGTCATTTTTGGTGGGCACATTTGAGAGTCATTTTTAAACTATTTTAAACATTTAAAAAAAATAAAAAATATATATACAAATTCACTAGTAGTCATTTCTTTAACTATTAAATAAATAAATAAATAAAATAAACAATGGGGCAAATTTGGTGGGCACATTTTGGAGTCATCCAAGCATTTTCCGATATAGTTATTATCCAATTTCAATTCGTTCGAGAGACTAATCTTATTCCATTTAATTTGGTTAAGGATCAGTATACTGAATTTTGGTATGCTAGATTGTAATAATAGTGCATAACCCTTAGTAAGGTCTTATAATTCTAATGTAGTTTTCATAGTTTATAATGGATATGGTAAACTACAGGTAAAAGATGTGATCATTTCAAATTTCATCACGTGGTAATCATTTGTTTTAATATTTAACAATAATGCTTGAAAGATATTAATATCATGTAATGAGAGAGAATAATTAAGTAGTAGTTTAAATATACAGGGTCTTGGTATAAACTAGATTCGACCATACCCATACCAAGTAATGAGTTATGAAACTTATAATAATGTCTATTCCTTAAACAAGGTAATACTGAGGCATTTAGTCCATTTCTCCTAAGTGGTTTAATAGCAATTTGTACTAAGCCAATATGTATAAATGAATACTTTTGTTCAATATGTTGCCTAATATCTTCCTTTGTAAGCAACTGTAATGACTCATAATAATTGTTCAAATTAAGGCTATTAGGAATGCGCAGGGGAGGGTTCTTAGGGGCTTTGTCCATTGCTATGGTCAGGCTACAAATAATATTGCTGAGTGTAGAGTAGTGCTTGATGGGCTTTATCTTTGTCAACAATTGGGGTTGAAAGATGTGTTAGTTGAGTTGAATTCTAGTATGGTGATGGGATGGTATATCTTGGGGATTTGTAAGTATTTGTATTCGTGAGATTTTGGGGAAGAAGCGTTTTATATTATTTCTTTGCTGAATATTTAGTTTAAGCATGTATTTAGAGAAGCTAAAATGATAGTGAATTTTTTTAGCAAAACATGGGGCTAGTGGCGGGACTTGGGATATTTATGGAGATGACTTTGGTTCCAGTAAACTGAAGGGGCTTCTACGTACAAATAGGTTAGGTATTCCTCATGTTAGATACTAATGGAGTCGGTTTGGATTGTAGGTTTTTTTGGGTTTGTTGTGTTGTATTTTTATTACCACGGTATTCTTCCGCCATAAGTGAAGGTTTTTAATAACATTAGAAGTGGATCACTTATGGACAAGTGACCTTTGTTTTTTTTTTTTTTTATTTAAAGATGAGATAAGATGAGATGTTTTGTTGAAAGTTAAATAAAATATTGTTATAACATAATTTTTTAATATTAGTTTTGTTTTGAGATTTGAAAATTTTTAATTGTTTATTATATTTTATATGAAAATTTGAAAAAATTGTAATGATTATATGAGGTGAGATGAGATAATTTAGTTTTGTTTAACAAAACCAACCCTAATAGTTTTTTCTACAGTTTTATTGAATAATCGGTAAGGAATGATAATTTAGAAGAAAATGTAGATTATTTATAACTTTGATTTTCGGGACATGGAGAATTGTTCAATCTTATAGATTTCTTTCAATATCTATTAATTATAATCTTCTTGATTAATATAATCTGATTCTGCAAGTATGCTTATTGAAAATCTAGCTGAATTTGTTTTGAATAATGAACTCATTGGGACAAAGATTATGCAAAGATATTTATTTCAAGTGGAATAGGAAGATCAAATCTTAAAAGAACACCATTGGAACCACCCTAGAGCTTCTTAGCATTAACGGAATAGATTTTCCTTAAGTTACCAACACAAAACTATCATAAACAGTACTATTTGTTCCTTTAATAAAGCTTTTTGTCCAAAATCTATTCATCAGAATTTCTTACCAGTATTTTAAATTTCGTACCATACCGATTGGTACAGGAAATGTATGTGTTTCGTACCAGATTAAATACCGGCCGTACTGGTACATTTCAGTCAATACCAACTGGTTTTCAATGTACCGACCAAAATTAGTAGATTTTTATAATTCATGTAAAAATTCTTTTTTTTTTTTTTATAATTTTCACTCAAATTCTCACATTTGAAGACTATTTTCCTAACTTTTTTTAAACCCACTTTCTCGATAACTAAAAATCAAATCCCTACTCCCCTTTTCGTGAGAAGATAAGTTATTTTTTTTCTTAAATAGTTGAATTGAGAACTTAGAAGTATTATTAAGTTTTATAAATATGTGTTTTAACTTTTTAAGACTTGCATTAACGTTATTTTGAAATATAGTTTATACATATATAATTAATTTATTATATATAGACTATCTCAAAACAATATCAGTTTCAAAATATTTCATTTCAGTACCTTAACCGAAACACCACTTAAACGAACCAACAATATTCAAAACTTTGTTTCTTACTTTTTTTTCTTAAGCAAGATATGAGATTCAAATAACTTTGATATGTTTTATGTTCAATCCGTAAATACCTAAGAAGATCCTCTAATTCAATTATGGCTGCCTCTCTACTTAAAAAGATATGATATTTAGCAAACATAGTGTCACTGTTTCTAAGCATAATCTTTTGTTTAATTTAGGTCCATTTTGGTAGTAAGATGAGAATTTTGAGTTTTAAGATGAAATATTAAAATATTATATTTTAATATTATTATTATTTTGAGATTTGAAAAAATTAAGAAAAGTTGAATTATTTATTATATTTTATATAAAAATTTGGGAAAGTTGTAATGATGAGATGAAAATTTTGAGTTTGAGATGAAAATTTTGAAGTGTCAAACCGAACCTATACTCTTCAATTTTATCGACCAATAAGGTTATTTGAAATCTTAAATTATAAGTGATTTATTTTAATTCTATATGCTCTAGATATCCTATTGAGTAAGCGAAATAATGTGCCATATGATGAATAATAGAAAAATAATGTTACATACAATCGTAGAGTGTGCAAGTTTCGTGCAATCGTTTTGAAAAAGAGTGAGGTCTACTATTAAAAAATTAATTTTTTTTTTCATGTAGATTCCGTATTTATTCACTTTTTCAAAATGATTCCGCGGCGCATGCACACTTACGACTACAACTATCATTTCTCGTAACAAAATGATATATAAAAGATAAAACAATATATAGAGGATAAATAACAATATAGAATATATTAACTATTATTTCTTAGAAAGGAAACTAATAACGATCAAATTATTAAATTATGAAGAGAATGAGCGTCTCCAATCTGAGGCTAAGAACCATGAGTTATTTCATCTATCAATGTTGGACTAGGGTGTTACATCTACCAATGCAAAGATTCTAACAAAAGCAACAGAAGCCCAGTTCCTGAATGGTAGGAAATTACCTCTTCAAGAGAGTTTCAGTGTTCTTTGATGAAAGTCGCAACTCAGGAAAATTGGTTGAGTTGTGGTTGTCTTGCATACATCTATGTTTATGATAGCTTTAGGGCTCATTTGAACATTTGGAATATCCCAAACTCTTTAAATAGAAGTGAAATGATTTGAATTAAGATATTTTATTGAGTTTTGTGAAATGAGAGAGAAAATGTTGGATAAAAATATTACAATGTTAAAAATTTGTTTGTATTATGAAACTAAAAGAGAAATAATATTGTAAGAGAAAGAGGATGTTGCAAGAGAAAGAGTTGTTTTTCAATACAAAACTTGATGCATATACAAGGGAATGATACTCATATTTATAGGAGTACAAAGGGGTAGGTATAGCTTAAATCTCCATTGATGGCTAAATATATGTCTAAAATAATGGCTCAATGGTCTCAATGGTCTTAATTAGTGGCTAAAGATTGGTCTTAATTGATGATTCAATGGTCTTAATTCGTGGCTATGTATGGTTATACAAATATTTATAACACTCCCCCTTTGGATGACCATACATAAAGAATATGCATAGTTAAAATCTTGCCAAGGAAAAACCCAGTGGGAAAAAAACCAATGGCGAAAGAAAAGAGTACAACATTCATGTGTACTGCCAAGTGCTTAAAGATTGCCTCATTAAAATCTTGCAAAGGAAAACTGTAACAGCCCGCTAAAATTATCAGTTTTGGATTTTTTTCCCGACAGCAATCACATCTCTCTCGTCTTTACCCTCATCTGGAATCACGCGTATAGATTATCTTTTCCGTAAATCACGTAATTTGTTCTTCACCGACAGCTGTAAAATCATGAACAGTTTTATCCTAAGCGTTGAACCTCGATGGCGTTTTTCCGGATCTTATCCATCGAATTTCAAAGTATTAGATAAGCTTGTTTTTAAAGTAGCACAATTATAATAATTTAATGAGTTCTGAAAATATTATAATTGTGGATATTTATTTAGATTAAATATTTTAATTGTTTTAAGATATTAAGAGGTTTAATTTTACGTTGAAAATTCTTATTTAAATTTAAGTGTTTTATGCACTTTGATTAATTAATGATACTTTATCATTTTATATAATGATGAAGAAAATATTATTTTATAAATTTTAGTTTATAAAATAATATTCTACCTTAATTCATCGTAGTGTTTTATTTAAAGTGTTTTATTTAAAATAAAACATTTAAGCGTTTTTAATCAGTGTTTTAACTCACTGTTGGTTTATTTGAGGATCCCGAAATGTAGGATTGAAGCGTTATACTCTGGCCCTACCTTTTTCTCTTCACTTTTTCTTTTTTTCTTTTTTCTTTTTCTTTCTTTTTCTCTCCCTCTCTCTCTCGTGGCCGACGGATTGAAGCTCCTCCATAGCCGTTCGTGTTGAAGCTCCAGCCGGCGCCACCTCCGGCCGCCGGACCCCACCTCCCACTCCGGCCTCTTCCTCTCCCTCCGGCGAGTCCAACCATGCCGGTGGTGTACTAAACCGACTTCTCACTCTCTCTCTTTCTCCCTTCAAAGATATGGGTCTCTAGGGGTTTTTCTCATTTTTGGACCACCATACACGGCCAAATCAACCACCAAGCACCACCATTGGACTCACCTCATCAAGGGCTTCCTCCCCATGTCTTTCTTTTTCCCAAACTCTCACTTTTCTCATATGGGTTTCTTAAAAACACCCGTTCGGTTTCACCACCGTGCGCCGCCGTACACGGCCACCCGTGGTGTTTCACCACCACCATCTTGTTCCTCTCATCCTCATGAACCTCCCCAAGAAATTTCATGACCAAC
>QGSO01001029.1:0-21457 GCA_011037825.1 Carya cathayensis
GGAAGTCCGAATACTGATCAGCCGAAAACGGTAAAAAAACATAAAACGATTAAAATAAATTAACACTACATCAAATAAATAAATAAACACCAATAAAATATTTTAAACACATCAATAAGCTAAAATAAACTAAATGACTAGTAAAAACCAATTATTTAAATTTTTAAAACCAAAAACAAGCCAAAATAAATTAAATCACAATTTAAATTCAACAGCCAATAAAATCTATTTAAAACTCGATAATTTAAAATAAAAGTACTATAAAATATTTAATTAAATTAAAATATCCCTTCAGTGAAAGTACACATAAAAGCGGTCATCACAATCCTCTTAATTATCATTTTCTCACCATCTTCCTATTTGAAATTCAATAATTAGATATTAAATAATAAATGCTAAATAGTTTCACAATCATTTAATGTTGTATTAGCGCATTAGTATTAGTGTAGGTAAAGATAAAGGCAAAATTTGGCTAAAATCATATGTTTACTTTTTGCCTATTCCATTCAAGAGAAATTCAAACATTAGATTATCTATCTGTTAGTCAAAATAATAATAATAAAATATTATTAATTTAATAATAATATATTTTTTTCAGATTTTACAATTATACTTACCATATGTTAATTAATAATTTAATTCTTGTTTGACAACAATCTTATTTTGCCAACCAAATAATATTTTGGAAGAGAGAGAAATAATTTATAAAATATCAAATTAACGGAGAATAGCAACCCTCCAAATATGTAGATTTACTGTAGCTTGTAAGGAAAGAAAAAAAGAGCATTTGCCTCTTCTATTATAGACAATTTAGTAGAATTATTAGCTAAATTTTAATTTGTATTTACATTTGCATACACCGATATTAGTATTCTAAGGCTGAAAGAATAACGTTAAAAAAAAAAAAAAAAATTGAGTATAACGTTTCTCAACTTAAAAAGCATGAGATTGTGGGAAAGTCTAACCAAATAAATGGAGAATAGAAAAAGTGACCGAAAGATATTTGTTCTAGCAAAGAGTGTCTCTGCAGCCATACATCGAGAACCCCAACCCAACTGCGATCCCGATATAATAATTTATTTTCATATATTTTTTTAATATTTTTAGTAATTTTATTTTTAAAAAATTACAATATTATTAAAAATTAATTCTTTAATCACTAAATATAAAAAAAATCAATCGAGATCTACGTCAGGATCCTCCAGATCCTCCGTTTGGAAGAGTAGCAATTCTCTATAGCAAATGGGTGAGAGGACAATATACTATAAACACCAAAAAAGAAAAGAAAAAAAGAACAAAAAGAAATCCAAGTTGCTAATACAAACAAACAAAAAAAGAAAAAATAAATAAAAAGAGAGACAAATATCACACGTGAGAGAAAAATAAAAAGGAGATCCAAGGTGCTGATAAAAGAAGTATTAGAAAAATAGTAATGTTATGTATAGTTATAAAATATAAAAGTATTGTGTAATTATTTTGAAAAAAAATAGAGTTTATTATTAAAAAATTAATTTCTTTTTATGTAAATTTTCTATTTATTTATTTTTTTAAAATGACTATATAGTATTTATATACTCAGGATTATAATTATTATTTTTCATATAAAAAAGAAAAATGAAAAAAAGACAAACAAATAGAGAGAGAGAGAGAGAGAGAGAGGGGGTTGCTAGGAGGGAAATACAAGTTTCACAAACGAAAATTGTCATTCATTTCCAAATGTGATGATTTCTTGAAAAGAAAAAAGAGCGGTGTTATTTTACCGTGCAGAGTGCATTGTTCATTTTGACCGCACGATTATTTTTTTTTTAATTTTTCTTTTCAGATTTTTTTTTATATTTAAATATTTTTTAAAAATAAAAAAATATCAATACACTTAAAATCACTTCTTTAATTACTAAGTCAAAAAAAAAATTAAATTTTTTTTTTTTTTTTTTTATGACTGGCGTTCACTTTGAGGGGCATGGGAAGGGCACCCTACCATTTTTCAAGAAAAAAATAATTTCCAAATATTTACACAAGTCTTGTTTTTCCTTTACGAAAAGTTAAATCCGAGACTAATGCTATTAATCCTAAACCTGAAAGGATTGACACGAACAAGACATTGTAATTGTTTGTGACTTAGATTTGCTTCCCTTAACGACGCCTAACATAAAAGCCCACAGGCTTACAAAAGAAGAATACTGTGACTCCTTTCAGGGGAGAAGTGAAAGGAGTTGTCAGATAGCTAGGGTTAAGTTAAAGAGACAGCTTGTTTTTGCAGATCTAGTACTGAATCATATTTACCTTATCATTATGTATTTTGAATGTTCAATTTCAGAGGACTTGCATCTGAAATGAGATTGGACGTTTGATCCGCCAAACTCATGTGAGATACCTGGGCCCTGGCCTTACTTGCTTTGGGAATTCTTCGACACCTCAACTCTCGATCCTACATCAGATAATCACAGCTGACTATTCAACTACTGTTCTTTTATTATTATTTTTTTCATTTTTTAAATTTTATTTAATAATTAAGTTATATATATATATTTTTTAACTTTTTCTTAATAATTAAAGATGTTAAAAAATACTTAAAGATAATACCAACTCTCAATCCCACATCAACGGTTCTGGGAAATAATTTTTTCTCAAAATTTTTGTCTTGTCTCATCTCGTTTCCTTTTCTAATATCGGTCAAATATAAATATTTTTAAACTAATCATTATAATTTTTTTAAAATTTTAAACTAAAAATAAAAAAATAATTAAAAATTTTCAAATTTTCAAATAAAAATAATATTATAATAATATTTTAACTTTATAATATTTTTTATTCAATTTGTTCTCTTTTATTTTTCAAAACTTCATAAAACATTAATATTTTAACTTTATACTATTTTAACTCAAACTATCTCATTACTATTTACAAACTATTTTATTATTATTCATATAGCTCTTATCTCATCTCACTCTCCAAACTTATCCTATTCATTGTTATAACTTGGTTTCATTGGTTTTATAAATTGAAAAGTGTTTATATTTAAATACTTAAATACTTAGTGATTAAGACTGTTAAAAAAATACTAAAATTAAAATTAATGAAAAATACTTAATGATAAAAAATTAAAATTTCAAATATATTAAATAGTAGTAAGAGGGTGGTAAGAGAGTAATAAGCCCTTAGATAATACCAACTCTCAATCCAACGTCATCGGTTTCTTTGGAAAATAATTTCAACTCAAAATTTTTGTCTCATCTCATTCCATCTCATTTCCAAACATCACTCTAATACAAATATTTTCAAACTAATCATTATAACTTTTTCAAAATTCTAAACAAAAAATAAAAACAATTCAAAATTTTCAAAGAAAATAATATTATAATAATATTATAATTTTATGATATTTTTTATTCAATGTTTTCTTTTTCATTTTCCAAAACTCCATAAAACATTAATATTTTAATTTTATACCATTTTAACTCAAACTATTTCACTACTATTCACAAAATATTTTACTAATATTCACAAAACTCTTATCTCATCTCACTCCCCAAACTTGTTTTATTCGTCGTTATGACTTGGCCTCATTGGTTTTATAAATTATCTCATTTAAATATTTAAAAAGTAATTTTTAATTTTTAATTTTATAACTTTTTTACTTTTTCATCAAATCATTAGCTAATTGTTATAACTTTACCTAACTTCTAAACAAAATACAAAAAAAAAAAAAAAAAAATCAATTTTTTAAAATCATAAATCAAAACTAATATTCTAATAATATTTTAATTTTATAATATTTTTACTCAATTTTTTTCTTTCATTTTTCAAAATCTCATAAAATATCTTTAATTTAAACTATTTTATTACTATTCACAAATTGGTACTACACATGATCTGAATAACTAGTGTGGCAATTTAGGCCTCGTTCATTCTCATAAAACTTTTCATCTTATCTCTTCTCATCTAATCATTACAATTTTATCAAATTTTCATATAAAATAAAATAAACAATTCAACATTTTCAACTTTTATCTCAACTAATCTTATCTTATCTGCGAGAACAAACGAGGCCTTAAACTATGCCTGACATTTCAAATATTTCTTCTCTAATCGACAGGGTTATGATTCTTCTGTAATCAAGCTTGTTATACTCTAATTATGTGTTCAGGTAGAAACTCATCAGAATATGTGCAATAAGACCCGTTTGGAATTTGAATTGAATTAAGATTAACTCAATTTAATATAATTTTAAGATAAGTCTAACATCCAAATACTTAACTCTCAAATCATTAAACTCATCTCAAGTCAAAACTTTTTTACACGTGAGACTTATAATCTTTTTCAACTCAACACATTTCTACATACGAGACTCACAAGCTTTTTCAAACACATCTAAAGTTATCTTAGATGAATCCCATAAAACTCACTCCAACATCTTAACTCACTATTATTAATAAAAAAACATAACTCAACTCAGTTCAATATCCAAATGGAACCTAAGTGTTGACTATATTTTGTTGATCTACAGTAACATATAAGTATTGTTGAAGCTTTTTGAAGTACCTAGTTGGTTTTGTTTCCAATTGGAGAATCAAAGGTGTTTGGATAAGAAAATTTTGAGAGTTTTTTTGAGAAATTTTGAGATAATTTTTTTATTAGGTTTTGTGAATTTAATTAGATAGGAAAATTCTAAATCCATTTTTTATAATATGTTTTGTATTGCAATTTTAAAACTAAATAGAAATAATTGAACAATGTTTATAATTGATGCCTCGCGGGGTTCCTATTACCGATGACAAAAAAAAAGAAGAAGAAGAAGAAGAAGAAGAAGAAGAAGAAGAAGGTGCTAAGAACAAACCTGAGGTTAATTTAGAGACCAATTGTAACCTGAGCTTAGCTCTAGTTCTGCCTCTCAGGTAATCCAGCTTGTTTAGGATAATGGTGGCCCGACCCTTGTTAGTTCTATTCCTGATATAGTCCCTACTGAGATCAGTTCAGGGGACAATCCTCCTACTCCTTCGGCTGATCAGTTCAGGCTTATAACGATCTTAACCTCGATTAAGCCATTCCAGAATCATGATCTGCAAACTTGGAAGGCCCACTTTCAAATTCTGAAATTGTGGCGTCTGCAACCAAGAAGATAGGCAAACGCGTTACCCGCGTTGCATGTATTGTTTCTAGGGCGGTGCTACACACACAGCTGGGAGTTCCCGCTGGAGCTTCCGCTTTTGATATAAAATTTTTTTATTTTTATGTATTTATTTTTATGTATTTTTTTAATATTTTTTAAAAAATTAAAATATTATTAAAAAATATTTACTTAATCATTAAGTAAAAAAAAATAATAATAAAAAAATAAAAAAAACACAACGGTAAAAACAAACGGTAAAAACCATTGGAAAGCCTAGCATTTTCCATTGTTTCTAACATCAAGACTCATTTTATATCGTATCAACTCTATTCTTCTTTAGGATTATATTGTACACAGGCATGGAATGAATATTACACCTACCGAGAAGAAAGAAAAACTTATCATCGATAAATTCTCCCGAGAAGGCCGGCCAAAGTAATGCCTTTTTTTTTTTAATACATTTTTTTATATCTTAAAATATTTTTAAAAAAAAATTCACAACATTATTAAAAAAATACTTACTTAATCATTAAATAAAAAAAATGCTGGGAGAATTATTCTCGACGATTTTAGCTTTTTCCCTACAAAAAAATATTTTATAAATTGACATAATTTATCATAAATTCAAAGTATTATATCAAACTGCGATAAACGGCAAAATTTTAATAATTTGTTCTGCATTTCTCAAGAATACACGTCAATATTGGAATCAAAATTTATGATCTGCACGTGATCCGGCAAAATCTACGTAGAGATTGAAAGAAAAAAGAGGAAGGTACCCGCTCTGTAATGCAATCTATATATGGGGGGGTTGGGATTTTGTGGTCGTTCCCTAAGATCACGATCACGGTCACCTGAGTAGTACTCGTGCAATGAAAAAACCTCTTACGTACTATTGGTTTGCTTTTATTCATTTTTGCATCTGCTGATTATTATATACGTATTGAATATATTCTTCATGTTTTCCGCAACTTTAACTTGTAACATCATTGATAATGGTCCAGTCATTGTTAAGTCTAAAATTTGACTATAATTTAAGATTTTAGCTAAAATCAAAGTCATTGAAGATATTAATTTGTATTGGATTATTCATCTTAAAGTTAAAATAATAATATAATATTAATATTATATATTTTAATAATAATTTTGTTAATAATTTCTTTTTTATATTTTATAAATACACTTCATAATTTAATTTATTGTAACACGCACATGCAAACTTTATCATCTTCGTATTGATTCGGGTCCCCCGTTCAAATTTCTGTTCTGGCACTGCTGATGAGTTCAGGTAGACTCGTGTTGGCACATTACCATTGTCTCTATTCTATCTATACGTCCATTTTCGGTCCTGCATCAGGCATGACAAAACAGCACTGAAATGATAGATGGATCAATCAGAATCTTGACTGTCATTCATTTCTCACGTAAAGCAACCAAAGATAAAACTTTGAAAATATACCATTAACCTATCTTGTACAAACAACAAACACTTGTCCTGACCCCCACCCCATGCGTCCAAGGCCAACCAAACTTCATGAGTTTTTTGTTTTCTTTCTGTTTATTATCTGTCTTTTATAGTGTATTGTACTTTTTTTCTCCATCCCCTATAATTCATAAACCAACCAACGGGTGATTCCTAGCAGTTTCTTGCGGTGACATACCAAAAACAAACTCTTTTTTGGTTCCCAACACGATGCCTTTTAAGATCCTCTTTAGATTTGCATTTACATGTCGACTTCCTAAGCTTTCACCAATTAAAAATATCAGCTAGCTCTAGCTAGCCTCGTTTGTTTCTCGGTGAAAAAGGAAGGAATCTGCGCTATCAACATGGAAGCCTAGCTAATTCTTCACCAGCTTAATCCTTTGCTCTACTTTTTGTATTGAACAAAAAATCCAAGCCAAACCATAAGCATGGAAACTTTTCATCACCCGGACTCTATGACCTTACCCTCTTTCTACACTTTTGCTACCGCAATGAGTGGCAGTAATGGGACCACTCCCAATGCCATGACTACTCCATGGATGGACAGAAGAATTTGGAGTAAACTCCCACAGAGGCTGCTCGATCGTGTGCTCTCTTTTCTTCCACCGCCGGCCTTCTTTCGCGCGCGTTCTGTCTGTAAGAGATGGTACGCGCTCTTGTTTTCTGACAGTTTTCTTGAGTTATACCTCCGAGTATCTCCTCACCACCATTGGTTTCTATTCTTCAAGCACAAAAGTACACTGAAGAGCTACATATATAGGGACAGTGGTTGTGGAGATCAGGGTACTAACAACAGGGGACCTTGTGAAGGATATCTCTTTGATCCTAATGATATCGCATGGTACCGCATTTCCTTTGCTCTGGTTCCCTCTGGTTTCTCACCGGCTTCTTCTTCTGGTGGCTTGGTTTGTTGGATTTCAGACGAGGCAGGTCCGAAAAGCATAATCCTATGCAACCCTATTGTTGGTTCTGTAACTCAATTGCCTCTAACACTAAAACCCCGGCTCTTCCCTTCTCTTGGCCTAACTGTTAGCCCTTCATCAATGGATGTCACCGTCGCCGGAGATGACATGATTTCTCCTTATGCCGTCAAGAATTTAACGGCCGAGAATTTTCATATAGATGGGGCTGGGTTTTACTCAATATGGGGTACAACTTCTTCTCTGCCAAGGCTTTGTAGCCACGAATCAGGTCGCATGGTTTACGTGGATGGAAAATTCTACTGCATGAACTATAGCCCATTTAGCGTCTTAGCTCATGATGTTGCTGCAAATATATGGAGCAATATTCAAGCTCCCATGCGAAGATTTCTGCGATCACCAAGCTTGATTGAGAGCAGGGGAAATTTACTCTTAGTATCAGCAGTGGAGAAAAGTAAGCTAAATGTACCAAAGAGTTTGAGGCTGTGGGGGTTGCAATCTTGTGGGAATTCGTGGGTGGAAGTGGAAAGAATGCCACAGCAACTATATATCCAGTTTGCGGAGTTGGAAGGAGGAAAAGGATTTGAGTGTGTTGGCCATGGAGATTTCATTGTATTTACGATTCTAGGGTCGGACAAGGCTTTGCTGTTGGATATTTGTGGGAAGAAATGGCAATGGATTCCTCCATGTCCATACTCTCAAGGTGGTGGAGGTGTCAATAATAATGAACGAGATTGCAGTGAATTGCATGGTTTTGCGTACGAGCCTAGGCTCGCTACCCCAGTTACCGGGCTTCTTGATCAGTTGACATCCCTACCATTTCAGCCTTACAATGGTTAGGAAGTTAAAGCAAATGGTGGCAGTCTGTGTATCAGAAAAGAGGCTTTGAAGTGGACAATTAATATACTTTGTTTAGTATGCATGCAGTTGTGTAATGTCCTGTAATTCTATCAGCTATATTTATATATGTCCCTCTCATGTGTCATATAAACTATGAAGAGGTACTGTATGCGTTTTTAAGAGTTGTCTTGAAATTGGCTTTGAATTTCAATCTTGGCTTACTCTTTTAGAATACTAGTAGTAGACTCAACAAATTAAGTTCAAATTCAGCCAAAATTTAGCTAAGATGTACAATAAAATGAAATAATGAACTCAACAAAGAAACATTAATTTGTCTACTGCTCTCGGCCCCCTCCCCCGCAAGAAGAAAAACCACAAACGTATGAGCTTCAATCCCACGCCGAATTCCTATTTGGGATGAAGCTTTTAGTATACATCCTGAAATTGTTTGATGTTGACAATGAAAAACTTTTAATATCTATTTTATAAACTTTTTTTTTATGAGTATTTGATGTCCAACAAAAGAAGGGTTTTAACAGGTGTTGTTAGCTTAGTAATAAAAAAAATTAATGTATAATTTTTAATAATGAAAAAATATTTAAATTAAAATTAAAATTAAAATAAATGAAAAGATTAAAATCAATATTTTAATAGAATAGTGATAGATTTGTTGAGTCTATTATTTAGTGTTGTGAAAAGTGACTAGTTAAAATTTGTAAAAGTTAATAATTTCTTAGTCGTTAAAGTTTGTTGAGGTTACCACTAGTGCTCTTACTAGATCAAAAGCTTATAACCTGATTGTACGTAAATGATGTAGATTAAAAGCCAGAGTTCTACAATATACAATCACTGATGTGATTAGCTAAAATAATTATTTTATATTAAAAACAGTGATGCAGCCAATCATATTGGTGGAGTATACAAAAGTGACTGTATATAGAGTTTTTGATACAAATAATCTATTCAATAAAGATTAATCGCTCATGAAAGAATTCTATTTAATATAAGAAAATACTATAGCCACAAAAGGATTATATAAAAGTAATCACATAAATTGACATAAATTAATATGGTTGATAGATTGTAAAGTTACTTTTATTATAAAATAGATATGACGAATCAAATGAAACTATATTAATTTGTGAGATTGTTTTTGTACTATTCTTTTATAGATTTGCACTACTCTTTAATATATAAACGAACCTTATATAAATATTAGTTAAATATAATTAGGGTTATAATTTGAGCTCAACTCATATTCAAATAAAATGAAACAAGTAGAGTTTAACCACTTCCCATTCACTCCGAAGTTCCTTACACCTCTAGATGTGGGGGGTAACGAGGAAAAAACATTTTACTCCTGAGGCGATTTCAACGACCTAGCGCAAAACATAGAATGCCATATTTTTTTAAAAAGTAAATATGTAACGTCAACGACCGCTCCAATATTACGAGTGATGAAATATAAAGCCATTTGATGGTTCTGTAGCAAGTGAGCCCTATTTAGTTGGTCAAAGGCTCAAATGTACAAACCTTTTATAAAAATGTAGGTTCCATAAAAAAAAAAAGAAAATTTCAAACTTTTTCATAACGCCCCCCCCCAAAAAAAGAAAAAGAAAAAAGAGAAAAAGAAAAAGAAGAGGAAAAGAAAAGATGAAGGAAATTAATGAGGTCCAGTCCTCACGTCGGAAGTCCGAAGACTGATCAGCCGAAAACGGTAAAAAAACATAAAACGATTAAAATAAATTAACACTACATCAAATAAATAAATAAACACCAATAAAATATTTTAAACACATCAATAAGCTAAAATAAAATAAATAACTAGTAAAAACCAATTATTTAAATTTTTAAAACCAAAAACAAGCCAAAATAAATTAAATCACAATTTAAATTCAACAGCCAATAAAATCTATTTAAAACTCGATAATTTAAAATAAAAGTACTATAAAATATTTAATTAAATTAAAATATCCCTTCAGTGAAAGTACACATAAAAGCGGTCATCACAATCCTCTTAATTATCATTTTCTCACCATCTTCCTATTTGAAATTCAATAATTAGATATTAAATAATAAATGCTAAATAGTTTCACAATCATTTAATGTTGTATTAGCGCATTAGTATTAGTGTAGGTAAAGATAAAGGCAAAATTTGGCTAAAATCATATGTTTACTTTTTGCCTATTCCATTCAAGAGAAATTCAAACATTAGATTATCTATCTGTTAGTCAAAATAATAATAATAAAATATTATTAATTTAATAATAATATATTTTTTTCAGATTTTACAATTATACTTACCATATGTTAATTAATAATTTAATTCTTGTTTGACAACAATCTTATTTTGCCAACCAAATAATATTTTGGAAGAGAGAGAAATAATTTATAAAATATCAAATTAAGGAGAATAGCAACCCTCCAAATATGTAGATTTACTGTAGCTTGTAAGGAAAGAAAAAAAGAGCATTTGCCTCTTCTACTATAGACAATTTAGTAGAATTATTAGCTAAATTTTAATTTGTATTTACATTTGCATACACCGATATTAGTATTCTAAGGCTGAAAGAATAACGTTAAAAAAAAAAAAAAAAATTGAGTATAACGTTTCTCAACTTAAAAAGCATGAGATTGTGGGAAAGTCTAACCAAATAAATGGAGAATAGAAAAAGTGACCGAAAGATATTTGAAAAATTCTAAACATAAGCCAACACACCACACACTATATTTTTTTAAATTTTTTTTAATTTTTTTCTTTTATCAAATGTTTAATATATAGATAATGAGTAAAAAAATTTAATTAATTTAAAAAGAATAAATTCAAAAAAAATTTAAAAAAAAATAAAAAAAAATAAAAAAATATATGGTGTGTGGTGTGTAGGCTTTTGTGTAACAATGCCCAAGATATTTGTTCTAGCAAAGAGTGTCTCTGCAGCCATACATCGAGAACCCCAACCCAACTGCGATCCCGATATAATAATTTATTTTCATATATTTTTTTAATATTTTTAGTAATTTTATTTTTAAAAAATTACAATATTATTAAAAATTAATTCTTTAATCACTAAATATAAAAAAAATCAATCGAGATCTACGTCAGGATCCTCCAGATCCTCCGTTTGGAAGAGTAGCAATTCTCTATAGCAAATGGGTGAGAGGACAATATACTATAAACACCAAAAAAGAAAAGAAAAAAAGAACAAAAAGAAATCCAAGTTGCTAATACAAACAAACAAAAAAAGAAAAAATAAATAAAAAGAGAGACAAATATCACACGTGAGAGAAAAATAAAAAGGAGATCCAAGGTGCTGATAAAAGAAGTATTAGAAAAATAGTAATGTTATGTATAGTTATAAAATATAAAAGTATTGTGTAATTATTTTGAAAAAAAATAGAGTTTATTATTAAAAAATTAATTTCTTTTTATGTAAATTTTCTATTTATTTATTTTTTTAAAATGACTATATAGTATTTATATACTCAGGATTATAATTATTATTTTTCATATAAAAAAGAAAAATGAAAAAAAGACAAACAAATAGAGAGAGAGAGAGAGAGAGAGAGGGGGTTGCTAGGAGGGAAATACAAGTTTCACAAACGAAAATTGTCATTCATTTCCAAATGTGATGATTTCTTGAAAAGAAAAAAGAGCGGTGTTATTCTACCGTGCAGAGTGCATTGTTCATTTTGACCGCACGATTATTTTTTTTTTAATTTTTCTTTTCAGATTTTTTTTTATATTTAAATATTTTTTAAAAATAAAAAAATATTAATACATTTAAAATCACTTCTTTAATTACTAAGTCAAAAAAAAAATTAATTTTTTTTTTTTTTTTTTTTTATGACTGGCGTTCACTTTGAGGGGCATGGGAAGGGCACCCTACCATTTTTCAAGAAAAAAATAATTTCCAAATATTTACACAAGTCTTGTTTTTCCTTTACGAAAAGTTAAATCCGAGACTAATGCTATTAATCCTAAACCTGAAAGGATTGACACGAACAAGACATTGTAATTGTTTGTGACTTAGATTTGCTTCCCTTAACGACGCCTAACATAAAAGCCCACAGGCTTACAAAAGAAGAATACTGTGACTCCTTTCAGGGGAGAAGTGAAAGGAGTTGTCAGATAGCTAGGGTTAAGTTAAAGAGACAGCTTGTTTTTGCAGATCTAGTACTGAATCATATTTACCTTATCATTATGTATTTTGAATGTTCAATTTCAGAGGACTTGCATCTGAAATGAGATTGGACGTTTGATCCGCCAAACTCATGTGAGATACCTGGGCCCTGGCCTTACTTGCTTTGGGAATTCTTCGACACCTCAACTCTCGATCCTACATCAGATAATCACAGCTGACTATTCAACTACTGTTCTTTTATTATTATTTTTTTCATTTTTTAAATTTTATTTAATAATTAAGTTATATATATATATTTTTTAACTTTTTCTTAATAATTAAAGATGTTAAAAAATACTTAAAGATAATACCAACTCTCAATCCCACATCAACGGTTCTGGGAAATAATTTTTTCTCAAAATTTTTGTCTTGTCTCATCTCGTTTCCTTTTCTAATATCGGTCAAATATAAATATTTTTAAACTAATCATTATAATTTTTTTAAAATTTTAAACTAAAAATAAAAAAATAATTAAAAATTTTCAAATTTTCAAATAAAAATAATATTATAATAATATTTTAACTTTATAATATTTTTTATTCAATTTGTTCTCTTTTATTTTTCAAAACTTCATAAAACATTAATATTTTAACTTTATACTATTTTAACTCAAACTATCTCATTACTATTTACAAACTATTTTATTATTATTCATATAGCTCTTATCTCATCTCACTCTCCAAACTTATCCTATTCATTGTTATAACTTGGTTTCATTGGTTTTATAAATTGAAAAGTGTTTATATTTAAATACTTAAATACTTAGTGATTAAGAATGTTAAAAAAATACTAAAATTAAAATTAATGAAAAATACTTAATGATAAAAAATTAAAATTTCAAATATATTAAATAGTAGTAAGAGGGTGGTAAGAGAGTAATAAGCCCTTAGATAATACCAACTCTCAATCCAACGTCATCGGTTTCTTTGGAAAATAATTTCAACTCAAAATTTTTGTCTCATCTCATTCCATCTCATTTCCAAACATCACTCTAATACAAATATTTTCAAACTAATCATTATAACTTTTTCAAAATTCTAAACAAAAAATAAAAACAATTCAAAATTTTCAAAGAAAATAATAATATTATAATTTTATGATATTTTTTATTCAATGTTTTCTTTTTCATTTTCCAAAACTCCATAAAACATTAATATTTTAATTTTATACTATTTTAACTCAAACTATTTCACTACTATTCACAAAATATTTTACTAATATTCACAAAACTCTTATCTCATCTCACTCCCCAAACTTGTTTTATTCGTCGTTATGACTTGGCCTCATTGGTTTTATAAATTATCTCATTTAAATATTTAAAAAGTAATTTTTAATTTTTAATTTTATAACTTTTTTACTTTTTCATCAAATCATTAGCTAATTGTTATAACTTTACCTAACTTCTAAACAAAATACAAAAAAAAAAAAAAAAAAATCAATTTTTTAAAATCATAAATCAAAACTAATATTCTAATAATATTTTAATTTTATAATATTTTTACTCAATTTTTTTCTTTCATTTTTCAAAATCTCATAAAATATCTTTAATTTAAACTATTTTATTACTATTCACAAATTGGTACTACACATGATCTGAATAACTAGTGTGGCAATTTAGGCCTCGTTCATTCTCATAAAACTTTTCATCTTATCTCTTCTCATCTAATCATTACAATTTTATCAAATTTTCATATAAAATAAAATAAACAATTCAACATTTTCAACTTTTATCTCAACTAATCTTATCTTATCTGCGAGAACAAACGAGGCCTTAAACTATGCCTGACATTTCAAATATTTCTTCTCTAATCGACAGGGTTATGATTCTTCTGTAATCAAGCTTGTTATACTCTAATTATGTGTTCAGGTAGAAACTCATCAGAATATGTGCAATAAGACCCGTTTGGAATTTGAATTGAATTAAGATTAACTCAATTTAATATAATTTTAAGATAAGTCTAACATCCAAATACTTAACTCTCAAATCATTAAACTCATCTCAAGTCAAAACTTTTTTACACGTGAGACTTATAATCTTTTTCAACTCAACACATTTCTACATACGAGACTCACAAGCTTTTTCAAACACATCTAAAGTTATCTTAGATGAATCCCATAAAACTCACTCCAACATCTTAACTCACTATTATTAATAAAAAAACATAACTCAACTCAGTTCAATATCCAAATGGAACCTAAGTGTTGACTATATTTTGTTGATCTACAGTAACATATAAGTATTGTTGAAGCTTTTTGAAGTACCTAGTTGGTTTTGTTTCCAATTGGAGAATCAAAGGTGTTTGGATAAGAAAATTTTGAGAGTTTTTTTGAGAAATTTTGAGATAATTTTTTTATTAGGTTTTGTGAATTTAATTAGATAGGAAAATTCTAAATCCATTTTTTATAATATGTTTTGTATTGCAATTTTAAAACTAAATAGAAATAATTGAACAATGTTTATAATTGATGCCTCGCGGGGTTCCTATTACCGATGACAAAAAAAAAAAAGAAGAAGAAGAAGAAGAAGAAGAAGAAGAAGGTGCTAAGAACAAACCTGAGGTTAATTTAGAGACCAATTGTAACCTGAGCTTAGCTCTGGTTCTGCCTCTCAGGTAATCCAGCTTGTTTAGGATAATGGTGGCCCGACCCTTGTTAGTTCTATTCCTGATATAGTCCCTACTGAGATCAGTTCAGGGGACAATCCTCCTACTCCTTCGGCTGATCAGTTCAGGCTTATGACGATCTTAACCTCGATTAAGCCATTCCAGAATCATGATCTGCAAACTTGGAAGGCCCACTTTCAAATTCTGAAATTGTGGCGTCTGCAACCAAGAAGATAGGCAAACGCGTTACCCGCGTTGCATGTATTGTTTCTAGGGCGGTGCTACACACATCGCTGAGAGTTCCCGCTGGAGCTTCCGCTTTTTTTTTTTATTTTTATGTATTTATTTTTATGTATTTTTTTAATATTTTTAAAAAAATTAAAATATTATTAAAAAATATTTACTTAATCATTAAGTAAAAAAAAATAATAATAAAAAAATAAAAAAAACACAACGGTAAAAACAAACGGTAAAAACCATTGGGAAGCCTAGCATTTTCCATTGTTTCTAACATCAAGACTCATTTTATATCGTATCAACTCTATTCTTCTTTAGGATTATATTGTACACAGGCATGGAATGAATATTACACCTACCGAGAAGAAAGAAAAACTTATCATCGATAAATTCTCCCGAGAAGGCCGGCCAAAGTAATGCCTTTTTTTTTTTAATACATTTTTTTATATCTTAAAATATTTTTAAAAAAAAATTCACAACATTATTAAAAAAATACTTACTTAATCATTAAATAAAAAAAATGCTGGGAGAATTATTCTCGACGATTTTAGCTTTTTCCCTACAAAAAAATATTTTATAAATTGACATAATTTATCATAAATTCAAAGTATTATATCAAACTGCGATAAACGGCAAAATTTTAATAATTTGTTCTGCATTTCTCAAGAATACACGTCAATATTGGAATCAAAATTTATGATCTGCACGTGATCCGGCAAAATCTACGTAGAGATTGAAAGAAAAAAGAGGAAGGTACCCGCTCTGTAATGCAATCTATATATGGGGGGGTTGGGATTTTGTGGTCGTTCCCTAAGATCACGATCACGGTCACCTGAGTAGTACTCGTGCAATGAAAAAACCTCTTACGTACTATTGGTTTGCTTTTATTCATTTTTGCATCTGCTAATTATTATATACGTATTGAATATATTCTTCATGTTTTCCGCAACTTTAACTTGTAACATCATTGATAATGGTCCAGTCATTGTTAAGTCTAAAATTTGACTATAATTTAAGATTTTAGTTAAAATCAAAGTCATTGAAGATATTAATTTGTATTGGATTATTCATCTTAAAGTTAAAATAATAATATAATATTAATATTATATATTTTAATAATAATTTTGTTAATAATTTCTTTTTTATATTTTATAAATACACTTCATAATTTAATTTATTGTAACACGCACATGCAAACTTTATCATCTTCGTATTGATTCGGGTCCCCCGTTCAAATTTCTGTTCTGGCACTGCTGATGAGTTCAGGTAGACTCGTGTTGGCACATTACCATTGTCTCTATTCTATCTATACGTCCATTTTCGGTCCTGCATCAGGCATGACAAAACAGCACTGAAATGATAGATGGATCAATCAGAATCTTGACTGTCATTCATTTCTCACGTAAAGCAACCAAAGATAAAACTTTGAAAATATACCATTAACCTATCTTGTACAAACAACAAACACTTGTCCTGACCCCCACCCCATGCGTCCAAGGCCAACCAAACTTCATGAGTTTTTTGTTTTCTTTCTGTTTATTATCTGTCTTTTATAGTGTATTGTACTTTTTTTCTCCATCCCCTATAATTCATAAACCAACCAACGGGTGATTCCTAGCAGTTTCTTGCGGTGACATACCAAAAACAAACTCTTTTTTGGTTCCCAACACGATGCCTTTTAAGATCCTCTTTAGATTTGCATTTACATGTCGACTTCCTAAGCTTTCACCAATTAAAAATATCAGCTAGCTCTAGCTAGCCTCGTTTGTTTCTCGGTGAAAAAGGAAGGAATCTGCGCTATCAACATGGAAGCCTAGCTAATTCTTCACCAGCTTAATCCTTTGCTCTACTTTTTGTATTGAACAAAAAATCCAAGCCAAACCATAAGCATGGAAACTTTTCATCACCCGGACTCTATGACCTTACCCTCTTTCTACACTTTTGCTACCGCAATGAGTGGCAGTAATGGGACCACTCCCAATGCCATGACTACTCCATGGATGGACAGAAGAATTTGGAGTAAACTCCCACAGAGGCTGCTCGATCGTGTGCTCTCTTTTCTTCCACCGCCGGCCTTCTTTCGCGCGCGTTCTGTCTGTAAGAGATGGTACGCGCTCTTGTTTTCTGACAGTTTTCTTGAGTTATACCTCCGAGTATCTCCTCACCACCATTGGTTTCTATTCTTCAAGCACAAAAGTACACTGAAGAGCTACATATATAGGGACAGTGGTTGTGGAGATCAGGGTACTAACAACAGGGGACCTTGTGAAGGATATCTCTTTGATCCTAATGATATCGCATGGTACCGCATTTCCTTTGCTCTGGTTCCCTCTGGTTTCTCACCGGCTTCTTCTTCTGGTGGCTTGGTTTGTTGGATTTCAGACGAGGCAGGTCCGAAAAGCATAATCCTATGCAACCCTATTGTTGGTTCTGTAACTCAATTGCCTCTAACACTAAAACCCCGGCTCTTCCCTTCTCTTGGCCTAACTGTTAGCCCTTCATCAATGGATGTCACCGTCGCCGGAGATGACATGATTTCTCCTTATGCCGTCAAGAATTTAACGGCCGAGAATTTTCATATAGATGGGGCTGGGTTTTACTCAATATGGGGTACAACTTCTTCTCTGCCAAGGCTTTGTAGCCACGAATCAGGTCGCATGGTTTACGTGGATGGAAAATTCTACTGCATGAACTATAGCCCATTTAGCGTCTTAGCTCATGATGTTGCTGCAAATATATGGAGCAATATTCAAGCTCCCATGCGAAGATTTCTGCGATCACCAAGCTTGATTGAGAGCAGGGGAAATTTACTCTTAGTATCAGCAGTGGAGAAAAGTAAGCTAAATGTACCAAAGAGTTTGAGGCTGTGGGGGTTGCAATCTTGTGGGAATTCGTGGGTGGAAGTGGAAAGAATGCCACAGCAACTATATATCCAGTTTGCGGAGTTGGAAGGAGGAAAAGGATTTGAGTGTGTTGGCCATGGAGATTTCATTGTATTTACGATTCTAGGGTCGGACAAGGCTTTGCTGTTGGATATTTGTGGGAAGAAATGGCAATGGATTCCTCCATGTCCATACTCTCAAGGTGGTGGAGGTGTCAATAATAATGAACGAGATTGCAGTGAATTGCATGGTTTTGCGTACGAGCCTAGGCTCGCTACCCCAGTTACCGGGCTTCTTGATCAGTTGACATCCCTACCATTTCAGCCTTACAATGGTTAGGAAGTTAAAGCAAATGGTGGCAGTCTGTGTATCAGAAAAGAGGCTTTGAAGTGGACAATTAATATACTTTGTTTAGTATGCATGCAGTTGTGTAATGTCCTGTAATTCTATCAGCTATATTTTATATGTCCCTCTCATGTGTCATATAAACTATGAAGAGGTACTGTATGCGTTTTTAAGAGTTGTCTTGAAATTGGCTTTGAATTTCAATCTTGGCTTACTCTTTTAGAATACTAGTAGTAGACTCAACAAATTAAGTTAAAATTCAGCCAAAATTTAGCTAAGATGTACAATAAAATGAAATAATGAACTCAACAAAGAAACATTAATTTGTCTACTGCTCTCGGCCCCCTCCCCCGCAAGAAGAAAAACCACAAACGTATGAGCTTCAATCCCACGCCGAATTCCTATTTGGGATGAAGCTTTTAGTATACATCCTGAAATTGTTTGATGTTGACAATGAAAAACTTTTAATATCTATTTTATAAACTTTTTTTTTATGAGTATTTGATGTCCAACAAAAGAAGGGTTTTAACAGGTGTTGTTAGCTTAGTAATAAAAAAAATTAATGTATAATTTTTAATAATGAAAAAATATTTAAATTAAAATTAAAATTAAAATAAATGAAAAGATTAAAATCAATATTTTAATAGAATAGTGATAGATTTGTTGAGTCTATTATTTAGTGTTGTGAAAAGTGACTAGTTAAAATTTGTAAAAGTTAATAATTTCTTAGTCAGTCAAAATTTGTTGAAATTACTACTAGTGTTCTTACTAGATCAAAAGCTTATAACCTGAACGTACGTAAATGATGTAGATTAAAAGCCAGAGTTCTACTATATACAATAAATGATGTGATTAGCCAAAACAATTATTTTATATTAAAAAAAGTGATGCAGCCAATCATATTCACTACAAGAAATTTTACTTTTAGGGACGAAATTTCTTAGGGACGAAATTAATTTCGTCCCTAAAAGTACTTTTCTGAGACGAAATTTTAATTTCGTCTCAAAACATGGAAAACCTTATAAATCCGTTCGAACTAAAATATAGTAGTTCGAACTGGAGATTCTGAGACGAATTAGGTCGTCTCCAAAAATTTATACCGTTCGAACTAATAAAATTTAATTCGAACAAAAAATTAATTAATTCGAATGAAATATTATTTGTTCGAATTAGTATTAACGCGTTCGAACGGTAATGTTTAATTGAAAAGATATATTGTTAAAATTGTAAGAATACATATTTTTTCTATTAATTATTTATCATTTCCAAAGTGAATAAAAATTTCTATATATTATATATTATGATTTACAATGAATTAAAATATTTACAAATTCATAAATTATTTTTATGTAATTAATTTAAAAGTATTTTAGTTAACTAAATATTAAAAATGAAGATAGTGTCATTTTTTCAATTATCGTGAACATTAAGTATAATGAGAAGAAAATATAATTAACAATAAAGAGGCTAGCAAACACTAAAAATAAAAATCATACTGCATTAATTACATCCCAAAATGAGTTAGACGTTATATACAACATAAAAAAAGTAAAATAATAACTAACAATATTTATTTATTAAATAAATCAAAATCCTCCTGTAAAGTTTGCATGCGTCCTTCTAGGTCCTTAAGCTTCTCCATCATGGGGTGAATGAAGTCCCTCAATAAAATGTCGCGGTGCTCCGCCAATATAGCCCGTACCTCATCTGGAGTAGCCCCAGCAGGATGTCTCTCAATAGGGGCAGCAGCAGCAGAAGCTGGATCAATAGGAGGAGGCTGATCCTGTTGCACTGCACGAGTTTTCGGCAAGTGACCCTTGCTCTTGCTGAATGTGATCTTGGTAACAGGCGCCATCTGTGGCGACCTCCTCTCAGTCAGAGTCACTGTAACCCCTGAACGGAGTAGGAGGTTAGATATCAACAATGCAAATGGTAGACTACCTCCACCCGAATAGCATGACTCTGTGCGAATGTGGAGGAAGAAATATAATGCCAGATCAATCGGCTCCCCCTGTGCTAACCGTAACAAAAATCTGGCCCGCTCCATCCCGAAATCAGTCTTGTGTTTCTTCAGATCAATGTTATAGCCGACAATCAAATTAAGCATTTTGAAAAATGCTGTACAGTCGGCCTGTCGAATCACTTTACCGCCATCATATGGAGGAGCCTCAGGGTCTCGCACTAGGTCACGAACCTGATCGTCTGTGAGACCATCATCAGGTACCTCATCGCCGCTCTCACTATCATCTGTGCCAGCATCCAGCTCTGCGGTCTGTACATCTGGCGCTGGCAATGAGGATGCGACTGTTGTGTCCTCTCCAGATGGTGCAGTCGCTTCTCTCGCTGCTGCTGCTGCAGGATATGCACCCGGCTCTCGCCGCAAATCTAGAAACTCAGCAATAACGCGGGGAGAGAATATAATACTCACTCCCCGGACCACTAAGTTATAGCACAGAGCATCACCAGGCTGCTCACCCATGGCATGGTAAAACTCACCGACCATCTCAGGATATGCTGTGCCTCTCTGTTGACAGATCGTGGTCCATCCACGATCGGTGATGATGTCCTGTATGCTCCGTCCATCCCAAGTGAGGTCACGGAAGTCACCCAGAATGATCTTCCTCTCAACTAATATAGGCCTCACGGCCGGCTGAGAAGGAGCGGTAGCTGCGGAGCTACTTTCCACTGTCTGGGGTCGGGAACGTTTCCTTCCGCTGCTGCTTGCCATTAGTATGCTGTTGATGTATAAAATATATATGTGATGTAATTAAAGTGAATTAGAAGATGCATGATGTTCTCATAGCATGTTTGACAACTGCTTATTCGAATGGCCTTTAATTCCATTCGAATTAAAGG
>QGSO01001029.1:22014-52841 GCA_011037825.1 Carya cathayensis
AAGATTAGAAGAGAGGCTACAATTAAATAACCAAAAAATGTTTGAACAATTTCAATTAATGATGTCCCAAAACCCTATGCCACCACAACCACCACCATCATAATTCATTTGACTTTTTAAATTGCCTTTAATATTTATGATGTTTGTAAACATTTGAACAATTGATATATATAGATTACAATTTGATGTATACAGATTACAATTTTTATTAGTATCAATTTCATTTTGTTTGATCAATGCCGTTCGAATGCTAAATTACCATTTATGCATACATTCGAACAAAAACATATCCATTCGAACAAAAATATATTCATTCGAACAAAAATATACCCATTCGAACTTACATGGAAATACAATCCTTTCGTTCGTTCGAACAATTAAATACTCATTCGAATAAATTCTTTTCTAAAAATTCGTTCGAACAAAAGATTTTCGGTCGATAGATTGTTAGTTCGAACAGTTAATATTTTTCTTCGAACTAACGTCAATTACCAACTTTTTGTTCGAACAAAATTTTTTTTTCTTCGAACGAGTTTCTGAGACGACATTTTTTTGTCTCAGAAAAAATTTCTCGTTCGAATGGTTTCGACCGGTTCCGCCCAATTTCGTCCTTAAAAATATTTTTCGGAGACAAAAATCAATTTTCGTCTCCGAATACTTTCTGAGACAGCCTTTTTGAGACAAAATAGAGACGAAAATTTTTCGTCTCCAAAAATTTTTTGGGACGAAATTTTCATTTTTTGAGACAAAATGTTTTGTCTCAAAAAATCCAATATGTTGTAGTGATTAGAGGAGTATATAAAAGTGACTGTACATGAAGTTTCTGATACAAATAATCTATTCAATAAAGATTAATCGCTCATGAAGGAATTCTATTTAATATAGGGAAATACTCTAGCCACAAAAGAATTATACAAAAGTAACTACATAAATTGACGTAGCTTAATGTGGTTGATAGATTGCAAAGTTACTTTTATTATAAAATAGATTTGACGGATTAAATAAAACTATATCAGTTTGTGAGATTGTTTTTATGCGATTCTTTTATAGATGTGCACTACTCTTTAATATATAAACGAACCTTATATAAATATCAGTTAAATATAATTAGGGTTATAATTTGAGCTCAACTCATATTCAAATAAAATGAAACAAGTAGAGTTTTTTTTAAAATGCTTTAGAAATTTTGGAACTTGTATATATCATTTCTCATTCGAATATATATCTCTGCCTAGTGGAATTCTCACAGACGGTAGCACTTCGTCTAAGTGCAGTTGCCGCAAGTCCTTTTCTTCCTCAACCGTCTCCTTTCATGCACGTGATCATATCTTCCCCAAGGAGTAGGTTCCATTTGCCTCCTTCCAAGCTACAGTCGTTGCCGCACCAGATTCATGAGTTGGGCTGTTCATCCGGAGTTGATGATCCGGGTTCCGGTCCGGGGCCCGTAACTGGAATCCGGTTACCCATATGAACAGTGCTATTCAAGAGCATCCCTCCCACGCTAAACCTCTCCGAGCGTCACCCCACATCGCTGGCTAGAAAGCAAAACGGGAAGCCCATCCTTTCCCAATGCACGAACCGTGAGCAACAGCCCGACCACTATGATGACACCGTGAAACCCACTGCACGAACAACCCTTGTCCACACCACTAACCGTGAACTAGCACCCCGAAGCCAAGCCAACCATCGTTGAACATCCTCTCCACTCCACAACCCAAGTAAACGACGCCAAACGCACCCCTGTTATGTACACCAAAAAACAGAGCACCTCCAAGCACGGCCAACCAACAAGCTCGAAGCGATCCTCAAGAGTCATCCAACCTCTACAGAATGAGAAATACATCTTAAATGAAGGGACCTCATTATTGGTGATCACAGGGAACTCTAATGAAAATGTGGACATTCTCAAAACTTCCTTAAGATCAAGAAACTAGAAGCAGAATGGTGGGGATTCTTCTGGCATGGATGGAGTCTCCCAGACCCACTTCAGTCACCCAATCAGACAAAAAGAATTATCATTTGCCACCTAGAAAGCTCCGCTCCGTATCGCCGTTGTAAGGTAAGTAACATGGGAGATTAAGGTACAAGTGTACCAAACAGGACTTCTATATACACGTACAGACGGTATGCAGAGAAGGTGCAACTCTTGATATTTGCCTACAACTTGATAAACGCATCATTTAAGTCTAACCTGAAGGATGAGATGTACTTCCCTCTTGAAGATAGACCTTAGCTCTTCATTTGCTTCAATGCCTATTCTCCTGTGCCAGGAAAAAGTATTCATAATTAGAATTATGTAAAATAAAGACCTAAGAACACATGCTATCTATTGATTGCCGCAGGAAGAGGAATAAATCTCTAAAGCAAGAAGGCTGAAGTATACAAGACAAACCACCACAGATAAAACTTTCAGTTCGAAGTTACAGAAAAATAGCATCGTTTCCCAATTTCAGACCAAGTCCCCAGTTCCAGTCAATGTGATCAGGTTCAGATTTTGTCTCCCCTGGTGGCCCGGGGCCCACAAATTTTCCCCTCCCTCTTTCTCCTAGTTGGCAATTTGTGGTTGGTTTATGGAGGGACTTTGACTAGGCAGGCTAGGCAGGTTTGATTTTAAGTGGCTTGTCACTATAACTTCCTGGTCACATTCTACAAATTCCTCAATCAAATCAACCTCGTGATTTCTGAGCAGCTTCGTGTGGATGTCTAATATAAGGTAAAATTAAGTACCCTTAATAACCAGGCAACGTTCCAACAGTGAATCATAAATTTAGATGTCGCTTAGCAGAGAACAGATTGGTAATGCACAAACTTAGAAACTCCGGATCTGTTTCATTGCAGCACTGCACTAGGATCTGTTCTAGCATGTATACATGATCAAACAAGACAGCTTCCATCTTGCAAAACATCCAAATACCAGTCAACACTATGAGAAACTAATCTGTTCTAGTATGTACACAGGACCAAATGAAACAGCTTCCATCTTGTAAAATGTTGAAATACTTATCACCAATATGAGAAATAACTACAAATAGATGAATAATGTTTAAGATAGTCGTTTGCATATTACCCTATTTTGGAGCCCTTCTTTCCCATAAGAATCTTGCGCTGGCTTAGCTTGTGGGTGATTTAGTGCTGCTCAATCTTTACAGAACCATCTCGTAATTCTTTCCAGTCTATCAAACGATGTTCAATATTATATGGGATTTCCCGAAAGGAGAAGAGTACATAGTCATTATCTATGCTAATTCCTGAAATAAGCAGATGGTCCTGTTGGCAGATGAATGCCATGGCCTTAAACTATACAAATGAAAAATTCACAGGTCTACCTGATGAACATGGTCCAATAGTCTTTCGCGGACAACTTCTAATGATATATTCTTCATAACTTCTTCACTCATAATGGTCTTGTAACTGGCTAAGCAAAAGAAGCCAGTGAAAAAAGTAAGAGTTACAAGAGCAAGTTGATTGAGAAAATCATAAATAGAAACAGTAATGCCATTTTCATCAGTTCTCTCAATATTCGTTCCCAATGCATCACCTTCACCTTTCCTGTCACATAACAATTCTGCTTTTCAAGGTCAAGGATCAAGAGGATCGATTATGAATGTATTTTAGAAGAAGCCTTGAGACAAAGCTCAGAAAAAAATGGAACATCTTTTTTAGCAGTAACTTATCAAGAAATGTTTCCCACCATATAACTATAGTAAATGCATCTCAACAAAAGCAGAAGAATCTAAAGGCTGTGAGAAGCGGTGGGGCTTTTTTCGTTCAATATTTGGAGAAGGCTCCTAGAATATTTATGCATAATATTTAATCTTCAAGATAGAGACGACAAAAAGGTCTGAATTGACAAATGTGTGAGACTTGCTGGGGCAAATGCAGGAAAGATTGGTAAAATAGCTCTCTCTGCGTGGAATTCCAAGTAGTAAAGCCCTATGAATATTTTTTTACAAGTAAAAAGAACGTTATGAATATTAAAAAAATACAACTAATTTATTTTTGATGCATTTTTTTTTTTAACATAGTAAAAACTTTTATTGATAATAAAGTATAGGCATAACCCAGGTGCATACTGCATAGCTATTGATACAAAAAGGATAAACAAAAACAAACAAACAAATTCATATGAATGAATTGAACTGTCTAAAAACAAGGTGCAAAGACATTGTGTGAATTAAAAACACGTATCAAACAATACAACTCAGAAATTAATTCTTCTGACAATCAAGAGTTATAAAGAGATCAGCCCATAACTATAGCTCTCACAAGAGACAACAGCTGACAAAATAGCTTGTTTGTGATGTCCTGGCTGGTAATCAGATGGCATTCTAAAAGACATATAGCTACAAAATAAATTCAAGAAACTCTTACTACAGAAATGTAAATTCAATTGGGAAGAATGATGAAATGGGTGCAACTACATGCCTGCTCCATCAAATATTTAGTTAGATCTTTTACTCCATAACCCTTCAGTCCTGAAATCATGAAATACCTACGGAGTAAAATTATATAATATGAATCAGAAGCAAAATTATATAATATGAATCAGAAGCTATATTATTAGACAATTTTCGGAAAGGTCACAACCCAACCTTTTTTTTTCCATCCTGCAAGAAATGCTCACCTTTCAAATCCGGGAAGATCTTTAAATTGTTCAGCAGCCTTCAACAGATCTTCTTTTTCTCAACTAAATCAACTTTATTTATACACAATATACGCTTCTGTTTTGGGTGCGGTTGTGCTTCCATTCGTTTGATCAATCTTATAACCCTTAAATCAGGCCTCTATGCATGAAAGAATGAAAAGATTAAAACAACTGAACTATAATTACAGTCAAATATTGAACTATGTTTTAAAATAACTATGCATTTCATGCAACTTAATTTCACATAAAGGGGCAGTAAAAAGGAAAAAGAAAAAAAAAAATACAGCATCATATTTTTTGATGCTGTAATTTTTTTTTTTTTATTGGCATCAGGTATTTAGGAACAGTGTCTCGACTAATCTCGGGGCTTACAGGCCCTCGGCAAGGAGTTTTCCGTAAGTGCACATCGGGCAATTCAAGAGGAAAATCTCCTAGTCGGACAACCCGTAGAGATTGTTTACACCCAAGGGGATTCGAGCCTTAGACATGAGTGAGCATATCCCCAAACCCAAGGCCTTTACCATTTGAGCCAACCTCTAGGGGTTAAAAATAAGAGTAATGCTACATACAGTCGTGGAATGTGCAAACGCCATGCAATCGCTTTGAAAAAAAGTGGGGTCCACGATTAAAAGTTAGTTTTTTTTTTTCATGTGGGTCCCATATTAATTCACTTTTTTCAAAGCGATTACACGCCGCTTGCACAACCACGACTGCAAATATCATTTCTCTAAAAATAAAGCATCATGCTTTTGATTATCAGTTTTTTTGTGTGATATTAAGGGCTCATTTGGATATCTAGAATATATGTGAATAATAGTGAAATAATTTGTAAATAATAGTGAAATGCTTTGAATTAAGATGTTTTATTGGATTTTGAGAAAGAACAGAGAAAAAATTGAATAAAATTTTTATAAAGTTCAAAAATTGTTTGAATATAATTTTTTAATATAATTTTTGTATTGAAATTTGAAAAAGTAGTATTGTTTTTTGTGTTTTGATTGAAAGTTTGGAAAATTAGTATTGGGTTTTGTATTTGGATAATGATTAAACGATGATTAGATGAAAAAATTAAAATTTGAAATTGAAAATTATGTTTAGGAAACAAATATATGAGAATATCTTAGTGTCCAAACTAGCCCTCAGTTTGCATGCAACTTATTTAAGTAATCATATGATTAGGCAAGCGTTCATTTTCTTCAATTACATGGAATACCAAAATTTATTAAATGAAAAACAATCAATGTAACTACTGATCGGATTGCCACGTTAGTAGAGTGAGATAATGATGGGATTTTAGTATAATTTTAGCATTTCCTTTCCACTGAAGGTAAAACCAGATGAAAATAAGACAGAGCCAGGAAAATCTCTATATGCCAATTGTTTACTGAACATATACTTGATACTTGCTTACCATACAATTGATATTTTTGTCTCATTTCTTAAGTACAGTTTGTTTTTGTAAGAGTGATTTTATTATGACTAGATAGAGGATGATCCCCACTACACAAAACGTATACAAGAAATACTAACTGGAAAAGGGAAAGAGAACTAGGAAGTGTGGAAAAGTGAATCCGAAAAAGCTGCAGGGTTTTGGGCTACGGTACATTGAAATTGGGTATGAAGGAAGGATGACCTGAGTTCCGCCACCGACTTTCACAATATTTAAAGCTACAGAGTTTTTGGCCACTGCAAAAATTTCTGATGTTCTGCAAGTGGTCAGACATACCCCATAGCACACTCTTCAGAGGAAGACTGAAGACACATCGCCTTGAACAATACAATGGATCCTCCTAACTACCAACATCCGCCGGAAGATTGTTTTAGTTCCATGTAGCGAAGTTTGTTTGAGCAATGCTGAACAAGAAAAGCTCTGTTTCCCACTCTCAATAACCTCGCATAATCTCAGCACTCCACTTGTTTGTGGCACTACGACGAGAGAAATCAGCTGCAAAACTAATTCTCCCCAACGACATCGAATGGAAAACTCCCCAACCATATGTTCTGTGTCTGCTCATTTCCTTCTTGTACCCATCATTTGCTGCTATTTCTAAGTAAATTATTTAAAAACATAATGTATACTTGATTTTCTCTCTAATTGTTTCTCTAACACAGTATCTCATATATGAATGGGGTTGAAAGTGTCCATGAAAATCGGTAATAAAACCAAAAGTTACAATACTGTAGGATATCGTTTTTTCCTTTTCTGTTAAGTAAAGACTACAGCAAAGATAGATGGTAGAATATTTATTTTTAATAACTAATACTTGTTAAAAAAATTAAGACCTAATATAAAACTAAAGCCAATTTGTCACCTATGGCGTAAGCCCTGATCCAAAAAAAGAAGAAAAGCAAAAGCCCTTAAGGGTCTTATTTCATTTTATTATGTAAAAGGCATGACTAAGGTTTCCATTTGCTTCCTATTACAGATAATTGCAAAGAAAAAAGAAAAGGCTCGGGTACAATTTTGAAATCTAGGATAACAGAGACCAATAAGAGAATCAGTATACGAGAATGCAAAAGTTTCTCCAGGAAAAAAAAACAAGTCAAGGAAAACAATACACAAAACACATAACCAACAACAAAAGAACCAAAAAAACCAAAATCGCATCATGTTGTAATGCTCATAAACTCAAAGGAAGATCTTCATTTATGGAACATCATGATATTGTCAAGTAAAAGTGCTGGCCAAGATGTATGCTTACTACATTGAAGTTGATGGAAACGTAATTCTTTAAATTGACCCTGACATTATTTGAATAAGTGGGCTTTGGATAAACCTCCCTCTTTCAAGAACCTTCTGATGAGTAAGGACTTTTACCCGCTAGAGGATATACCTACTGCAAAGGGAAAGTGCACAAGAAAATTAGCAACAAAAGCTCAACAAGAGAATAACACTCTACAATTGAGAGAATCCATAAAATCTGCAAAAGTGGAAAGAATAAAAGGGGAAAACGGCAAAAAAGACTTTGGTAGAAGTTATAACAAATGATCTAGCTGTTTCTTTTATTTTATTTAATTTATTTTTATTGGCACTCTCCACGAATAGTGTCCCGAATAATCCCGAGGGTGTACAAGCCCTCGACAAAGAGTTTTTCATAAATGCACATCGGGTAATTTAAAGAAAAAAATCTCCTAGTGCAATGACCCTTAGAGATTGTTTGCACTCAAGGGATTTGAACATTAAACATGGAGGGAGCATACCCCCAAACCTAAGCCCTTTACCACTTGAGCCAACCCCTAAGGATTAACAAATGATCTAGCTGGTACCGAGGTAAATAGTGATATTGCCCCACAAAGGGCTGAGAGGCACATAAAGATCCATATAACTGACCCCAATAAGGTGCTATCAAACGATTCCCAATAATAAATAATCTTTAATCCCCTTAATCCCTCAGCATCTTTGAATATAGAAGGTTTAAGAAAGAATCAACCATCTCCCCCCACAAAATTGATGAATAAAAAAATCAGGCCCTATGTGTTTTTTTTTTTTTTTGATAAGTAAGAAACTTTATTGAAGAGAATGAAACTAGGCAAAGCTCATGTACACATAAAGTATACAAAATAAGACACCTAATTACATTCTAGAAAGCTAAAAAAAAAAGACAAAAACTCATTAACATTCCCTCCCTTAAGAACAATAGCAGAAAACCACTGAATAAGAGAAAGCATAAAGAAATTCCAGATTCCCCCCACTGCTCGCTCCTTATCGTTGAAACACCTATCATTCCTTTCCATCCAAATGCACCACATTAAGCACAAAGGTATCAATCTCCACGCCTCAGCCAGTTGAGAGCTATTATGATGCCCATTCCAACAAGCTAAATAATTCACCACACTCTAAGGCATAACCCAACACAACCTAGCTCTACTGAAAATGCCAATCCATAAATCCTTGGCCACTTCACAATGTAAAAGTAAATGGTCAACCGATTCCCCATTCTTCTTACACATACAATACCACTCCAAAACAATCATACCACGTTTCCTTAGATTATCAAACGTCAAAATCTTCCCGAGAGCAGTAGGCCCTAGTGTTCCTCTAAGAACCTTTGTCTTCAGCCACTAGGAATAATGAGGAAACCTCTTTTTTAGGGCAATGTCCCCACACCACAAATCATGCCAATTTTTTTTTTGATAGGTAAACAGTAGTATTAATACGAATAGGCAAAGCCCAAGTATACGAGATGTAATA
The DNA here is from genome assembly GCA_011037825.1 of Carya cathayensis. Classification (NCBI taxonomy): domain Eukaryota; kingdom Viridiplantae; phylum Streptophyta; class Magnoliopsida; order Fagales; family Juglandaceae; genus Carya; species Carya cathayensis. Next base: position 30,852 of record QGSO01001029.1, read on the forward strand.
CAAGAGATAAGACTTATCAAATTATAAAGAAGATAAAAGAAAATCGTGAACATTTTGGCCATTAAAGTCTATAGCAATGGCTGAAAGAAACAAAGTGGTGAAAAAAAGAGAGCGAAGCTCCTCTAGTGTCTGCTCCTTATCTTCGAAGGTCCTTTCATTGCGCTCTCGCCAAATACACCACATAATGCAGATATGAACCATCTTCCACATAGCTTTAATCTGTGGAAGTCCCCCCGGCATCCCCAACTGGCCAAAACTTCAACTACAGTAACAGACATCACCCAGTTTAACCCGATTTTGCTGAACACTTCACACCACAAGGCTCTAGTTGTCTCATAATGTAACAAGAGATGGTCTATTGACTCGCCAGCTTTCTTACAATAAAACACCAGTCCGCAATAATTATCTGACGGTTTCGCATATTATCGATAGTCAGAATCTTACTTAGGGCTGCTGTCCAGATGAAAAAAAGTGCTTTGGGAGGTGTCTTATTCCTCCACAATTTTTTCCAAGGGAAGTGAGAGTTTGGTATGGCTGTAAGGGTCTCATAGAATGAGCGAACCGAGAAATTACCCTTACTTGCAAGTGTCCACTACAACTTATCTTCACGCAGGCCATTCAACTTCATAGAGTATAGTAGGCTGAATAAAGCCTCAAAATTGTCAATTTTCCAATCTTGGGCTGCATTAATAAAGGTGATGTTCCAATGGATTTGGTCTCTTGAATGAACAAAGAGGTTCGCCACTGAAACTTTTGGCTCACAAGCCACTTGGAACATAGCTGGAAATGCATCCTTCAATGCCTCCTCCCTACACCAGATGTCTCTCTAGAAATTTATACAAGTCCCTTCCCCCGCTAAGAGTCTAGTATGATTAGCAAACACTCCCCACCCTCGTCTAATATGTTTCCAAATCCCCACCCCACGAGGCTCATTCTCCTCTCTAGTACACTAACCCCCCCATGATTTGCCATGCTTGCAGTCAACTACTAATTTTCATAGTACTTTTGGTTCCATATTGTATCTCCAAAGCCATTTCCCAAGAAATGCCTGGTTAAATGTTCTTAAATTCTTTATCCCCACCCCACCTGATGGGAGTGGTCTGCACACCTTATCTCACTTGACTATGCGGAACTTAAATTCCTCCCCCATCGCACTCCATAAGAAATCTCGGTAAAGTTTTTCATTGTGTGTTGCCACACAAGCTGGAATAGGAAATAAAGACAAGAAGTATGTTGGTAGGTTAGAGAGAGTATTTTTGATAAGAGTCACATGACCTCCTTTCGACAAATATAATCTCTTCCACCCTGCCAGTCTTCTTTCTACTTTCTCAATGACTAGGTCCCAAATAGGTAAGGATCGTGAAGTAGCTCCCAACGGTAATACCAAATAAGTCATAGGGAGAGAAGCAACCTTACAGCCAAGTGTGCTAGCCAACTGTCGAGTATCACTAACTCTCCCGACTGGCACTAATTCTGATTTATCAAAATTCACTCTTAAGCCTGACGTAGCTTCGAAGCATCAAAGAAGGGCCTTCAATGCCCTAAGTTGTTCATTATTTGCCTCGTAGAAAATTAATGTGTCATCTGCAAAAAGCAAGTGAGAAATAGAGATAAGGCCCCTATTCATGTCACCCACTGAGAAACCAATCATAAAGCCGTTAGTAACCAGAGTCGTTAAAATCCTACTCAGGGCCTCCATGATGATAACAAAGAGAAGTTGGGACAAAGGATCTCCTTGTCTTAAATCTCGAGAGCTGTCGAAGAAACCCTTCGGGTTGCCATTGATCAGAACTGAGAATCTTATCGTTGAAATACACCATTTCTCTCCAAATCCACATCTCCACAACAAATAAAGGAGGAAGTCACAGTTTACAAGATCATATAAATTTTCCATATCTAACTTGCAAATAATCCCTACAATACCATATTTCAATCTACTATTCAGACATTCATTAGCTATTAGCACAAAATCCAGAATTTGGCGGCCCCTTACAAAGGCATTTTGGGGCTTTGAAATTATCTTACCTAACACTTCCCCTAGTCTATTAGCAAGCACCTTAGAAAAGATTTTGTAAATCCCGTTAATGAGACTAATGGGCCTAAAGTCTTTCACTTATGAAGCCCTATTTTTCTTCGGAATAAGAGAAATGAAAGTAGAATTCAGACTTTTCTTAAATTTTTCAGTGAAGAAAAATTTTTGAAGTACATTCATGATGTCCAATTTCACAACCTCCCAACATGTTTGAAAGAATCCCATGGAAAAGCCATCCGGTCCTTGTGCTTTATCTTTCCCTATTTTCCTAACCACTTTATATACCTCATCTTCTTTAAAAGCTCTTTCTAACCAAGACACTGATGACGTTCAATAGGATCAAAACTGAGTCCATCCACTGATGGCCTCCATCCCTCTCATTCTGAAAATAAATTTTCAAAAAAACTCACCACGTGTTCCCGAAATATAGGAGCCTCTTGCAATCTCTACCATTAATTTTTAGCATCTCAATGGTATTGTTTCTCCTATGTGAGTTAGCCACACTATGGAAATATTTCGTACTTGGGTCCCCTTCTTTCAGCCAAAGAGCTCTTGACTTCTGACACCAAGAGATCTCTTCTAATGATAATATCATTTCCAATTCTAAAACCAATTATGCCTTACGCAATAATTCTTCTGGGGTGAGGACTCTAACTTCGGTGGTCCTATCAAAGTTCTGTATCTTCTGACCATTACCAATGCTTTAAGAGTGGCATTGGGAAAAATCCCTCGCTCTTATAAGACTATGCTAAGAGCTAGTTTGGGAACACATTTATTCTTAGATATATTCTCATATATTTCTTTCCAAATATTACTCAAATGCAAAACACTTTTCATTTTTAAATTTTAAATTTTTTTATTTAATCATTACAACTTTTCCAAACTTGCAAGCAAAATGTAAACAATAATACTATTTTTTCAAATTTATATTTTAATTTTATAATATTTTTGTTCAACTTTTTCTCTTCTCTTTCCCAAAACTCAATAAAATATCATAACTATTTTATAACTAGTTACAAATAATTTCATTATTATTTACTGTCGACTTTATTTATGTTTTAGATGAGTAAGACTTTTTATCCAGCTTGATCCAAAATATCGCATTTATTGCCCATGCTTCAACTATTGCTAGGAACATTTACATTATTGTAATAGAAAGGTTCATTTGCCGGTTGGCTCGTTGTTTGCAACAAACTAGCTAAAGCTTAGAAACTTGATCATGAAGCTTATTAATGATCAGAGGTCGGCATTTTAGGTTGATGATAATGAAGCCGAAATTATGTTTAAAGTAGCTTTATTGTGCACAAACGTATCTCCATTACTTAGGCCGGCCGTGTATGCATGAGGTTAATTTATGTTTAAACTAGCTTTATGGAAGGATAAATGGTTGTTTCAGATCTAACTCGGTCAGTGCCAAACATCAGTATAGTGAAGATCTAAGGCTTAAGGCTATGTGAGACCTCTATTGATAGAGGAAAAATTAGAATTTTTGGGTTTGTCCCATTTTTAAGACTTGGTTGCCTAGCCCGTCTCCCTTTAGATGATTGGTAAAAATAGAATATTTATCTCAAATGTGCGTATCTCTCTAATCTTGGCATTTAGGTAGTGGAATTTGTGAATGTTATTCTGGTTTGACCATGTGACACGTTCCATCATCGATGATGACAATTTTAGGCGAACAACTACGATGGATAAGTTTGCGGAACAATCGCACTAGATTTACGAATTGCAATTGAGGTAATATCTCTTCCATTATGTATTTTGATCTATTTTTTCTAACACCTAGATATACGAGTTAGAAATAGGTGACATGCACGATACATTCATAACATTAATTGATAGGAAAGTTGTATTTTGGGGATAAAATGACAACTTGGATAGTTTCACGATAATATTGCAAAAGAACTAATAGTTCAAGGTGTAATATGTAATTTTGTCTAAAATTAATGAAGCACAACGCCTAAATCCCAAACATAAGAGGCACAAACATGAGGGAGTTGTAAGCAAACTTGACACTCAAGTTAGCTTGTTCTAATATCTAGAACAAACTTTGATTTGAGCTTATTGAGTGTGGCTGAAACATTTTTTATTTCAATTCTTTGTGTAGGTGACTCTGCACAACAATCCAAAGCCAATCTCATAACTGAAGATATGTAGTCTTCCATGACAATATATTTTTTTCATTTCTCAACAAATTGGCATCAACAATATTGAGTATTGAAGTGAGCAGTGATTCATCTACCCAATGCTTCAAAGTCATTTCTCCAATAAACATGTCATCCGCAGGCTTCTTTCTTGTGAAAGCTTCCATTAGTAGAATGCCATAACTATACACATCGCCTCTTGTAGAAACAACTCCTTCAGATCCATACTCTGTAGATAACATTCTAACTCATCATATATACTTTCTTATTTTATAATACTAAACAAACATATTTTAAAAAAAAAAGTGTAGATCAAGATTGAAAATATATTTAATTGCATGTGAATGAGTAGAAGGATGAACATGCAATTTGAAATGTAAACGTTTTAAAATTTACCTGGTGCCATGTATCCAAAAGTTGCAAGAGTCATGGTCTACATCATAGAGTCCCTATCATCTAAGAGTTTGGCCATGCCAAAATCGGCAACATGTGCAACCATTTCTTCATCTAATAAGACATTGCTAGGTTTCAGATCACAATGAAAAATTATTGTTGAATAACCATGATGAAGGTATTCTAATGCTGATGTGATATCAATCATTATATTTAGCTTTTGTAAGATATTAAGATAGTGATCTTCAGAGTGCAGCCATATCTCTAAGTTTCCATTAGGCATCTATTCCAATGCAAGGGCTTTGAAGTCAATATTGCTACAAATGCTGATGATCTTGACAAGATTTCGATGACGAATATTTTGTAGCACCTCACACTCTACATCAATACTTTTGAATGCCCCCTTTCACTTGCATGTTCATAATTTTTACTGCAATATTCATCCCATCTAAAAGTGTTCCTTGGCATACAGAACCAAAACTTCCTTCACCAAGTAAATTGTTAGAGCTGAATCCATTTGTTACTTGTACAAGTTGTTGGTGAGAAATTCTTCTCCATGTAACTAGAGGGTACTAGTCTGCTTGAGCAGGAGATTTTGGATTCCTCTTCTTCCATCTTTTCCAAGCAAATGCAAGGGTCGCAAGCATTATAAACCCAATTGTTGGCAATACATACCTTAGCATATTTGGCCATGTTGTTTTCTTTTTGTAAGGACCACCATTTTCACATGGGGGAACCTTCAATTGAGTTGCACTACAAAGTGCTTTGTTTGACATAAATGCTGCAGCTGAGAAGTTTAGAAATGGTTTGCTTGTGGGAATTTCTCCTTGTAGTTTATTGAATGAGAGATTTAGATATTTGAGGTAATGGAGTCCTTCTAAGGACTTGGGAATCTCTCCAGACAAATTGTTATCGGAAAGATCCAAGAACTCTAAGCTTACCAATTCACCAAAAGATACAGAAACTGAGCCTTCTAGTCGATTTATTGCCAAGGAGAACTTAGTCAAATCTTTGAGACCACCAATTGTTTTGGGGATAGGAAGTTTGCGCTTGCTTCAAGGTTAAGGTCAACGTAGTCAAACCACTTAAATTCCCAATCTCTATTGGAATGCTACCATTAAGTTTGCAATTATATAGGCGAAGTTTTTGAAGAGAAAAAGAGAGGTTTCCGATGGACTTGGGAAGGAAGCCATTCAAGTGATTATTGCCCAAGCCTAAATCAACGAGATTTATACAATTGGACAAATAGAAGAAAATACTCAATTCTGGAGATTCAACTATCAAATCATTCCACTCTAGTTTGAGCCGCCAGAGGAATCTTAAATTTACAAGTGTTTTTGGAATTAAGCCTGAGAATGAGTTCCCACCTAAGTCTATGACAATAAGCTGTGAAGCATTAGAGATAGAGTTGGGAATTGTTCTACTCAATTTATTTTCCCCAAGAAGAAGTTGTCGAAGATTTGGAAGGAAGAAACCCATATTTGATGGAAATTGGCCTGATAGGTTATTTGCCTCCAATCCAATCGCTCTTATTGTTGAGATATTGAAAATCCCAAATGGAATTGTGCCAAAAAAACCATTGATTCCAATATCAAAAAGCTATAGATTTTGCAGATTACCAATTTGATTTGGTATTAAACCTATCACAATATTAATAGTCATAACTGGTATTTTCTATTCAAGATAATAAAGAAGATGTAATGAACCTAGCACACTCATTAGCAGTAAGAAAATAACCATGACCTCAAATATCGTGCATGGGGCTAGCACATTTCAGGTTGAATTGTAGCTCCTCTCCCAATTCAAATTATACCATGGAGGTGTCACAAATAGTTATGAATGTTTGTGATTTTGTTACTAGACTTGTTGAAATCTTCTAGTCTTCAATATATTTTGAACAACATATTTTGTACTTCAAATTGAAATTAGTTGTTCAATCAGAGATGATCATAGAACATGTATACTAAATCAATAATGGTGTCGATGTAATTGACTCATATAAGACTATATAAGCATACCTTGAAAGGACGATCAGAAAACATGTCTACTAAATCAATTGCCTTATCTATATAAATTGATTGAAATAAGACCAAGACTACCTTCAAAGTTGTTGTTGGAAAGTTCTAACTCCTTAAGCATGGTTAAGTTTCCTATTTCTGGGGGTAGTCTTCCTGTAAATTCATTAGTCAATAATTTTAGAATTTGCTAATATTTGTATTTGAACAAAAAGGATAAGTATATATTGGAGGTTGATAGTCGACTAAACATACCTTCAAAGTTGTTGTCATCAAGGAGTAGCTTTGTAAGCATAGAAAAATTCCCTATTTTCGGGAGTTCACTTGACAATTGATTACGAGAAATAGCAAGATACTGTAGATTCGGAAGACGATCAAACATATGTGTAGATAGTCCACCATATAGCATATTGAAGCTGAGTTCAATGATTTGTAGTGAAGATATGTTGAAGAAAATGGAGGGCATCGGTTCTAAAAGCTTGTTCAGTCCAAGATAAATTTTTGCAAGGAAGATATCTTGAAGATAGAGGAAGGTATGGTGCCCGAAAGCTGATTGTATCCAAGGCTAATAATTTGCAATGAAGATGAGTTAGACAAAGATGGTGGAATAGTACCTATGAAATTGTTCTTGTGAAGATAGAATTTTCTAAGTTTAGTTAGCGATCCCATCTGTGGTGGAATTGCTCCATTGAATTCATTGTATCCAAAGTGAAAGAATTTCAATCGAGTAAGATGAGACAACTCAATTGAGATTGAGCCATGAAAACTATTGTTTTGGATGCTTAGGCTCACAAGAAATGAAAGGTTTCCGATATGCGGAGGAATGGTACCTACTAGGCCCATGAAAGAAGGGTCCAAGACCATGACTCGGTAATGTCTAGAACCACATAAGACACCCATCCAATTGCAAACGGAAGTATTAGTGGACCAGTTGTTTGTCAAATGATTTTGGGGATCAAAAGAAATATAAGCCTTCAAGGCAAGAAGAGTAGATTGATCCGTGGTAGTGTTGGGAGTTACTGTGAAGGCAATGCTAAACCCACACACAAAATAAAGCATCAAGAAACTTGTTGGGGCAGCCATGTGAGGTGTACATCAGTTTAGGCACTCAAATTAAGGAAGAACAAGTGAGACTGATGTTTAAAAGAGATTGCAGCCAAAGAGGGAGGGAGAGGGTGGTTTGCGCGTCGTTGTTATCATTGACTTGTGTGGTTGAATTAAAGTGGAAAGACAGCCAATTCATGCTGCGTGCGTTGAAGTCAAGGCTAGCTAGCGACCCCATATTCCTTTAATTAATATCCATGATGTAGCATCAAACATTAGGATATTATTTCGTATAAGAATGAAATTATCGTTTAGTGTATGTCTAAATCTATGTGATCAAGACTCATTCTTAGGTAAGACTTTCGCAATACCAAAGTGATCACCAACATGTGCCTGCTGCCACATGATCAGTAGTTAAGATTATAAGATTGCTCTGTGCGAAAAATTACGCAGATTATATCAACCTCAATCATTCACATTTTAGAAAATTGTTGTAAGCTAGACACCACTTTTCAAAGCATCTAATATCAACATTAAGGATGCAATTACTGCCGTTTTTGTCCAATACGCTACAAATTTCTCCTCACGTTTCTAAATGGTTTGAAAAAAAGAAAAAGAACAGTGCTTCGACGGGGATAAATGGGTATCTCCAACTCAGAGACATTACATTAATGTCTTTCAACTTCGACATTTTTTAATATATAGAATAAATTATTAAAATTATTAATTAACACCTCAATTAATTATCAAATCTTTAAAACTTGGTAAAAATTTAGTAGTTATGGATATCATTAGCAGGTTTGCTAGTTTATAGTACTGAATGTTAAAAAAAAAAACCCATCAAATTAGCTACGAAATGCAATTTCGTTGAGGAATCAAAGCAACGTCAATTGAGATATTGATAATATCTTCGAAGGAAATCTGGAAAACTTTTTTCCAAACTCCAATCAGGCTTGTACGTCTAAAATCAAGACTGCAGAAAGCTAATGATGTTTTTGACAAGATTGCTGGAAAAAAGTGAACACTTTACTTCACTTAATTTCGGCATTAAACCTCCATATGTAGCAAATTCGCCCTATTTAATTAAGTATATGCCAAGCATAGTTGCTCTCATAATGGGAAAAAAGGATTATAGAAATGAAATTCTATTTTTCTTCTCTGTAATTTGTGCTCTGTTCTTTATTTATCATGGTATTAGAGCAATACCTTCCGTAATTGATCAAGATCTCAAATTTCTTGTAAAATTCTCTAACGCTCCTCTTCTCTTACTTTGATGTTCTGAATCTTTGTGATGATCCTTCAAACTTTTTTTATTTTATTTTTAATCATGGATAATTCATGGCAGTCAGTGTGAATGGGAATTTGTAGTCAGCTTAGATAAATGGAACAAGGCAGACCATAGATTGTTTCTCTTAATTATATATCTGAACTTAATATAGTTGTCATCTTTGACCGATTGCGATCGATCTCTTCATTTGGTTTTTCTTCACTCAAAAGCATATGTAAGCGAGAGGATGATGATGAAAATGCAGCTTCTCTATCAATAATTGAATTTATTATGTTAAAAGTAGAAGGGAAATTCGAAATTAAGAGATGGTGAACACTTGAGTTCTTTTCTCATTGATATCTATAATGATACAAAAATGGTAGATATATATACATTACAAAAACTAGAGAGAAAGAGTCCTAAAACAACTTTTGATCTTATGTCTGTTTACAAGTAATTAACTGCAACAGCATGGACAGCAGCAGAGGTAATGCTTTTTACATCGAGCCTCCTAGTATTTGCTTTCTGTTGTAGCCATGTAATCCATAATTCAGACTTGCTTTTCTGTGCCAAAGCCTTTTTACTTTCTTGCAACCTTTTCAGTTCATGTGTGCTGCACCATGCTTTTCATTCACCTTTTCTGCTGCATGTACTTTTTGTGTGCTGCAGTATGGTTGCTCAGTTGCTTTGTTTTCCTTTAGTTTGTGAGTCTTCCCATCAGATTTCATTTCGTGAGACTCCCCCTCAAGATGGGCATAGATATTTTGGATTCCCATCTTGGACAATAGAAACTAAAAAGGAGAGGATGATAGAGCCTTAGTGAAGATGTCTGCCAACTGGAATTTTGAGGCTATATGGACAGGACTAATGACTCCAGCTAGGACCTTTTCTCGAACAAAATGACAGTCCAATTCTATGTGCTTGGTTCTTTCATGGAAAATGGGATTCTTTGTGATGTGGATGGCTGCCTGGTTGTCACAGAACAAGAGAGCAGATTGTGTATGGTTGATGTTGAATTCTTTTAGCAAACCAAGAAGCCATGTGATTTCACAACTTGTTGAAGCCAATGCTCTATACTCTGCCTCAGCTGAGGACCTAGAAACAGTCACTTGTTTCTTTGATTTCCAGGTTACCAATGAATCCCCAATGAATATGCAAAAACCTGTAACAGACCTCCTAGTCTCGGGTCAAGCAGCCCAATCAGAATCACTATATGCTTTTAAGTGTAGACATGATCTTGATGATAGAAAAATTCCTTGGCCTATGGAACCCTTGAGATATCTGAGAACTCTATAAGCTGAATGCAGGTGGGTTTGTGAAGGTTTGTCCATGAATTGACTTAGGACATTAACAGCATAAGTGATATTTGGACTAGTGATTGTTAAGTAGATGAGCCTGCCAACAAGTCTTCTATAGGATGTAGGATCTTGTAGAATTTCATGTGTGGTGTGGCTCAACTTGTGGTTCAATTCAATGGGTGTAAAGATAGCTTTGGTACCAAGCAAGCCTGCATCTTCCAAGATCTCAAGAGTATATTTCCTTTGGCAAATGTTGATTCCAGAGGATGATCTTGCAACCTCTAATCCTAGGAAATATTTGAATGATCCTAGATCTTTGATTTTGAATTTGCTATGAAGATGAGCCTTGAGTGAATCGACTTCTTCTTGAGAATCACTTCTCACTATGATGTCATCCACATACACTATGAGAGCTGTAAATCCCTTTTGACTGACTTTAGTGAATAGAGAATAATCAGACTTTGATTGATGAAAACCAATGGAAGTGAGTGAATTAGAGAACTTTGAGAACCACTGCCTTGATGCTTGTTTAAGTCCATAGAGAGACTTGTTCAGTTTGCATACTAACTTCTCCCCCTCAATCTGCTCTCTGTGGAGTTGGTAACCTGGTGGCAGTTCCATATAGATTTCTTCATCAAGGTCCCCATGTAAGAATGCATTATGAACATCCATTTGAGACAAAGACCAGTTGTGAATAGAGGCTAAGGCAAGAAAGACACGAACTGTGGTGAGTTTGGCAACTGGGTTGAATGTTTCTTGGAAGTCAAAACCTTCTCTTTGGGTATATCCCTTGGCCACAAGGCGAGCTTTGTGTCTTTCAAGAGAACCATCAGAATTGAGTTTCAACTGTAGACATATTTACATCCAATAGCAGTTTTATTGGGAGGTAGAGAAGTAATAGTCCAGGTGTGATTGTCTTCTAAGGCATCGAGTTCAATCTTCATGGCATCTTGCCAATGCTTAAAATTCTCAGCTTCACTATAGGAGGCAGGTTCAGAGAGTAAGGAGAGGGAAACAGAAAAAGATTGATGAGAAGGGGAGAGGTTTTTGTAGGTGAGATGATGGTTGAGTGGATGAAGTGTTGAGGTTGAAGATGAGGCATTGAGAGGCAAGGATTCTGCTAGTTGGCAGTGATATTGATGAAGATAGGCAGGTTGATGTCTATCTCTGGTAGACCTTCGAAGAGGGAGGGTATTAGTTAGTTCAGGAGGAGAAGGTGTGAAGGAATCAGGGTGGTTTAAGAGAGGGAGTGGATCAGAAGGATTGATAGGCAGAGTTGACTCAGGAGCAAGTGATTCGGATGGGGGAATATTGGATGTGTCAGGTGGTGAAATGAGAGAGGGTGTGAAGGAGTCATCTGGTGGTGCAGGAGGTAGAACTAAATCATGGGAAAAAGAGGAGTGAGTGTCAAGAGAAGGATGAGAGTTGAATGGGAAGATAGATTCATGGAAGATGACATTTCTAGAAATGAAGACAGAATGAGTTTCTATATCATAGAGTTTGTATCCTTTGACATTTGCAGGATATCCTATGAAAACACAAGATCTGGCCCGAGGTTCAAATTTGGTTCTTTGATGCTTTGTAGTGCTAGCATAGGCTAGGCAGCCAAAGACACAAAGATGGGCATAGGAAGGTGGTGAGGAAAAGAGTATTTCATAGGGAGTTTTATTGGAAAGGAGGGGTGTGGGCATTCTGTTGATGAGGTAGGCTGCAGTTAGAATGGCATCCCCCCAAAAAGAGGTAGGCAATGCAGCTTGAAAAAGAAGGGCTCGGGCAATGTTCAAAAGGTGCTGGTGTTTCCTTTCAACAACACCATTTTGTTGAGGGGTATACACACATGATTTTTGGTGAATAATGCCATGGTTTTTATAAAAATCAGCCATGTCGAATTCAAGGCCATTGTCAGTTCTAATCTTCTTGACTTTGTTATTAAATTGAGTGGTTATGAGTTGAAAAAAAGACTGCAAGATAGGTCTTGTATCTGATTTCAGTTTCATTAAAAAAACCCAAGTGGCTCTTGAACAATCATCCACAATAGTCAAGAAGTAATGAAAGCCTTGAATGGATGCTTGAGAATATGGGCCCCATATATCACAGTGTATTAAATCAAAAAGAAGTAAACTGGTGGTTACACTTGAAGGAAAGGAAAGATGTTCTTGCTTGGCCAAATGACAGACTTTACAATGAGATTGATCTTTGGACTTTACATCTGAAGAATGAATTAAGTTCAATCTTTGTGAAGACAGGTGTCCTAATCTAAAGTGCCAGAGATCAAAGTCTTGCTGCACAGCTGCTTGGTTGGCTCGAGTTTTATTGGAGAGAGTTGAGATGGTGTTGTCATGAGAGGAAGGTTGAAGGTAGTAGAGGCCTGCATGAACCTTAGCAAGTCCAATCGTCATCCATGAAGATAGGACCTGAATGAAGCAAAAAATTTTTGAGAACAATAGACACAAATCTGTGTTTTGAGTGAGCTTACTAACAGAGATGAGATTGAAGGTGAATGAGGGCACACATAGGACATTAGTGAGCAGTAAGGAGTTTGATAATTTGACAGTGCCCTTGTGTGTGACTTGAGCTTTTGTACCATTTGGAAGTTGCACAAAGGTTTGTATGCAAGAGGATGATTTTTCAAAGAAAGAGGTGGAGCACACCATGTGATCAGTGGCTCCTGTGTCCATGATCCATGGTGTGCTGTAAACATCAGAGTGAAGGTGAAAAAATTTAAATGGAGAAGAATTAGTGAGACTGGAGAGGCAGTGATGATTACCTGCTAGATTTGAGTAGGGAGTAATCGAGGAATCTATTTCTGAAGTTGATGGCTTGACAGAAGCTGGATTAGGCAATGGAGACTTGTTTTGTCCCAAGTTTAATTGAGGATATTGAGCATTGACAAGGTCCATAAGATGCTGTGCTTGTGCCTGAGAGAGGTTCAACTGAGAAATACTTGGAGTGGATGCTTCTTGAGGAGAACTAGTAATCTGAGCAGTGACTTGGTTTGCAGAATAAGGTGCAGCAGAAGTTCCTTTGGTTTTGGTAAACTTGAAGTTTGGTGGGAATCCCACCAATCTATAGCATTTATCCTTTGTGTGCCCAACCTTGCCACAGTGGTGACAAACTAGTTCTGACTTATCTTTTTTCTTTGGAAAATTCTGGTAGGCAAGAAGGGCAGAGGGTTCTGAGGTAGGCAAGGCAGTATTTCTTGCTTGTCTTTGCCTTTCCTCTTGCAAAATCAGTGAAAAAGTTTTATCTAATGAAGGTAATGGACTTAGGAGAATGATTTGTCCCCTCACAACATCATAGTTGTCATTCAAACCCATTAGAAACTTAAACACATAGTCTCCTTGTTGGACTTCACCAACATTTTTCAAAGCATCACAGGTACATTTACCACAAGAACAGCATGGAAGAGGTCTATAGCTATGTAGTTCTTCCCAAATAGCATTAAGCTGTGTGAAATAATCACTTACAGAGAGGTGTCCCTGCACAATGCCACTGAGCTTGTGTTGAAGGTGATAGATTCGAGCTTCATCAGGTTGTGCAAAACGTTCCTTGAGCTTGTCCCAAACCTGTTTAGCTGAAGTCATGAAAAATATATTAGATGCAATGTCTTTGGAGACAGAATTCAGAATCCACGCAAGGAGGATGTTATTGCATCTTAGCCATGAGACATAGGAAGGGTCTAATAGGTCAGGGGTGGTGATTGAGCCATCCAAGAAACCTGACTTGTTCTTGATGGAAATGGAAAGCAAAAAGGATCTGCTCAATGAGATATAGTTTGAACCAGTTAATAGGGGTGATACAATGACAGTATTAGCATTGTCACTGTGGTGTAAGAAAAATGGGCTATTTGGATCCTCAATGAGAGAAGAAGGAGAAGAGGAAGATGAGGATGCCATGACTTTTGAAGTGAATCAGTTTGTGAGTCTAAGGAATCATAGCAGAAGAAACATCCTGCTCTCTGATACCATGTTAAAAGTAGAAGGGAAATTCGAAATAAAGAGATGGTGAACACTTGAGTTCTTTTCTCATTGATATCTATAATGATACAAAAATGGTAGATATATATACATTACAAAAACTAGAGAGAAAGAGTCCTAAAAACAACTTTTGATCTTATGTCTGTTTACAAGTAATTAACTGCAACAGCATGGATAGCAGCAGAGGTAATGCTTTTTACATCGAGTCTCCTAGTATTTGCTTTCTATTGTAGCCATGTAATCCATAATTCAGACTTGCTTTTCTGTGCCAAAGCCTTTTTACTTTCTTGCAACCTTTTCAGTTCATGTGTGTTGCACCATGCTTTTCATTCACCTTTTCTGCTGCATGTACTTTTTGTGTGCTGCAGTATGGTTGCTCAGTTGCTTTGTTTTCCTTTAGTTTGTGAGTCTTCCCATCAGATTTCATTTTGTGAGATATTATTCTTAAAAACAAAAAAAAAAAAAAAAATAAAAAAGATTTGATCTAATGGTGGATAGACAATATCATATCTATACAACGTAATAAAAATAAGATGAAAGTATACTGGTATATATCATATCTTATATAAATATTTAAGTGCCTAATACATTATAAGATATATCTAGAAGGACTCTAAAAAATTGTATTCAGTACAAGAAAATGGGCAGCAGGTACATTTCACTAGTTTTGTTTGAATGGTTCCATTTGGCAAAGTTGTTTGTAAAGAAATTGACATTTTGGAATAAAGTTACGGTGAACATGAAAGATTGTTACTTAAATATTTTCTATAATTTGAATCCAGATAAATATGGTATGCAGATCATAATATATTTAATACTGAAATTAATATTACTCACGAGTACTAATATTTATAGCTCATTTTTTGTCACAACCATTCTCTTCTAATCTAATTATTAAAACTTTTCTAAATTCTTACATAAATTATAATAAAAAATTCAACCTTTCCAAATTTTAAAACAAAAATAATGTTAAAAAATATATTCTAACAATATTTTATTTAATTTTTAACTTTTATCTCAACCAATTTCATATGCAAAAACATACTAGGCTACTTGCTATGAGCTACATATTATAAGGATTGAAATCAATACAATCATAGTTGTGCATCAATCAAAGATATCAGCACACGATCACAGCGATACTAAGCTATATTCTCAGCAACCCTCTCTTGTCAAGTAGTGCATGATCATATGAGTAAATCACGTGTATTTAAGTTTCCACTAGCTGTATATCTTTGTATAGAAATCTTTTCTTTTTATGTAGTATTTCCATAAATAGACATCAGTTTGTAACAGTGATATATATATATATATATATATATATATATATGAATACAAGCACAGTCTCTATCTCAACTCGTGAGATAGTATTTCTCAAAATATTTACATGGTATCAAGAGCCAGTATGGGTTGAAATAGAGCTGTGTGAACTTTTTTTCCTCATGGAGAATTCTGAATCTTCTCATATTTCAACTTCCTCTGATCCCTACCCTTATCCTGTCTCCCAAAATGTGTCCAACTATGTTTCTCTTAAACTAACTTCCAGCAATTTTTTGCTTTGGAAAACTCAAATGCTAAACATCTTAGAAAGTTATGACCTTCAAGGGTTTATAACAGGTGACATTGAACCTCCACCTCAATGTCTCGAAGGTAACCCCTCTTAGCCTAAATGGCGCAGGTCTGATTGATTGGTTAAAGGTTGGCTTACAGCCACCTTATCTGAGGAAGTGTTAGGCATTGTTGTTGGCCTGCACACTGCCTCAGAAGTTTGGCATGCTCTAGTTCATGTTTTTGCACGAGTTTCCTCTGATAGAAGTCTTGCTCTTAAGCAAAGACTTACATCTATTACCAAAGGATCTGACTCCTTAAGTGAATATTTGAGAAAGTTCAAAACTGTCTGTGATGAACTTGCTGCTAATGGGCTTGGTAAAGAATTTGAAGTCTTTACTGCCACTATGCTTAGGCCCCCCGTACTTGCCTACTCAAAAGTTGCAACTCTGTTGGAGAGTTACACAGACAGGTACAAACTTGATGTTAATAATTCTTCTATGGTTTTTTATGGACAAAAGCAATTTAAGAATAAGAAACCCACTGCCACTTTTGGTTCTTTCACTTCCAAAGGCCAAGTTTTTGTTCAAGGGTCCTCTGCTGGCTTAAAATCAAATACCCCACAGACTCAAAATTACATCAACAACCATCGTGCTTCCCCATCCAATAACAGATCTACAAACAGACAAGAAATTACCTGTCAGATTTGTAACAAAAGAAACTACACTGCTTTGAAGTGCTTTGAAAGGTTTAACCATTCTTTTACCCATGATAGTCTCCCTCAAAGTTTTGCAGCAATCAAAATGGAGGAACCTCATGAGAATACTTCCTGACATCTTGATACTGGGGCTACTGATCACATGATTGCAAATAAAGGTATTCTTCATTCCCTAACTCCATACCAAGGCCATGATGGAATAATGGTTGGAAATGGAACAGCTTTACCAATCACTCATGTTGGTTAGGCCATGGTTGGCTCTTCTAATTCTCAGCTTCTGTTAAATGATGTGTTAGTAGTTCCTGAAATCAAGAAGAGCTTATAATTGTCTGTTAGCAAGTTAACTACTACTTATCCTCTACAATTTGAGTTTGATGGAATTGGTTTTGTGCTAAAGGACAGGGTAACTCAGAAGACAGTAGCAACAGGCAAGAATCAGAGGGGTCTATACATTTTTAATTCTACTTCAAGTCCTCAAAATAAAGAGAGTTTCTACTCCTCTAGATTTCAATCAACCAATAAGGAGCAATGGCATCAAAGGCTTGGACATCCCAACTCAAGAATTTTAGACTTTCTTTGTAATAAAAAGTTCATTACTCTTGAGTCAAAACAAACTTCATCACAAATTTGTACAAGTTGTCAAATGGGAAAATCATGCAAGTTGCCTTTTATTTCTAGCAATCACACTGTTACTGTTCCTTTTGATAAAGCCCATTGTGATTTATGGGGACTAGCTCCTACTCTTTCAAGGGAAAAGTATAAATTTTATGCCATTTTTGTTGATGAAGCTACAAATTTTACTTGATTGATTCCTCTCAAGCACAAATCTGATATGCATTCAGCATTTCTTAAGTTTCATATGTTTGTTAAGTGTCAATTTGATGCCAAAATTCGCATTTTTCAAATTGATGAAGGAGGGGAGTTTAATGATACAAAGTTACTTTCATATCTTCAGAACAATGACATTATTCATTAGTCTGCTTGTCCCAAAACCCCTAAACAGAATGAGAAAGTAGAAAGGAAGCATAGGAGCATCACCAATATCGGGCTAACCATGATGTTTCATGCAAAACTGCCACCCAGGTTCTGGCTAGACTGTTTTTCTACTGCTGTTTTTTTTGCTAAATAGATTGCCTACTCCTGTGCTTAATATGGACTCACCCTTCTTTAGACTTTATGCCAAAAAACTTGATTATAGCATACTCAAAATCCTTGGATCCAGATGTTTTCCATATCTTGGAGAGTATAGGTCTAACAAACTTGAACCCAAGTCCTTGCCTTGTGTCTTTATTGGCTATAGCAACAAACACAAAGGCTATAGATGCCTTTATCCACCCACTGGCCGAATTTATACTTCAAGACATGTAGTTTTTGATGAGTTAGTTTTACCTTACTCTAAACCCACTATGCTCTATGAATCTTCTACAATTGAGGGAGAAATTTCCACTTTCACATAATGGGAGGAGTCTGCAAAGCACTCTCAGGATTTTGCAATGCATCTCCTGCCCTCTGCTTATGCTACCCCTTCTTTATCCTTAAATCAACCTGGAAAATAACTCTTCACCCTTTCATGTTACTCCCACTACCTCCCCACAAACAACTTACCTGCCTCATCCATTCTCCAATGACTCTGTTCAGCCTGCTGCCCAGCCTACTTCAACTACACACCCTATGCAAACCAGGGCTAGATGTGGCATCCACAAGCCTAACCCTCGTTTTGCAAATCTTCATCACCTTGTTTCTATACCTACTGAACCAAAGTCTGTCAAATCTACACTGAAACATCCTGGTTGGCCTGCTACAATGGAGGAGGAACTCGATGCTCTTGCCACAAACAATACTTGGACATTGGTTCCAAAACCTGATGGTATGAATATAATAGGCTGTAAGTGGGTATATAAAGCTAAGCTCAAGGTTGACAGTACTCTTGAGAGACTTAAAGCAAGACTAGTTGCCAAAGGTTTCAGTCAAGTTGATGGGGTGGATTTTTCAGAAACTTTTTCACCAGTTGTTAAACCTGCAAGTATTATAACTATCCTAACTCTTGCCACTGTTAAACATTGGGAACTTCACCAATTAGATGTTAAAAATGCATTTTTATATGGTTTTCTTAACACCCCTGTTTACATGTAACAACCACTTGGCTTTGAAGATCCAAAGTATCCACAGCATGTGTGCAAGCTCAATCGTGCCTTGTATGGTCTTAAACAAGCTCCTAGAGCTTGGTTTGACAGGTTGAGTGACTTTCTTTTGCAGCTTGGTTTCTTCTTAAGCTCAGCAGACCCAAGTCTTTTTATTTGTCACTCAAACCATGGAGTTTTTATCCTTCTCCTCTATGTGGATGACATGGTGGTCACATGAGATAATCCACAAAGAATTTAGTGGCTAATGTTTCAACTGAGCACTCAATTCTCTATCAAAGACTTGGGTTTTCTACATCATTTCTTGGGGATTGAAGTTCACAAGGTTGGTACTGATCTCTTCCTAAATCAGCATAGGTACATCATGGACTTACTCGCTTGAGCCAACATGCATGAATGCAAGCCTTTAGCAACACCTATGCCAACCACAGGCCAACATATTTCAGCTTCAGACCAATTATTTCCTGATCCCACATTCTATAGAAGTCTTGTTGGTGGACTGCAGTACCTCACCTTCACCAGACCAGACTTATCCTTTAGTGTGAACTATGTCTGTCAATTCCTACAAGCTCCTACTGTGGCTAATTTCCAGCTTGTCAAAAGGATCCTTAGGAACTTGCAAGGCATAGTTGAACTTGGCCTACGCATCACCTCAGATAGTAGTCTTGATCTATATGGTTTCTCAAATGCTGATTGGGCTGGTTGCCCCACCACAAGGAGATCCACCTCTGGCTATTGCACCTTTCTCAGTAGCAGTTGCATCTCTTGGAGTGCTAAGAAGCAACCAACAGTTGCAAGGTCCAGTGCAGAGGCTGAATATAGGGCCATAGCTTCCACAGCAGCAGAATTAACTTGGATTTCCAAACTACTTCAAGACCTTGGGGTGCCCCTCTTCAAAACACTTATTCTCCATTGCGACAACATGAGTGCCTTATTTATGACTGTCAATCTAGTTCTTCATGCTCGAACAAAGCACATAGAACTTGATTATCACTATGTAAGGGAAAGAGTGGCACTTGGATCCTTAGAAACAAAATTTGTCACCTCACTTCCTCAGCTTGCTGACTTGTTCACAAAACCATTACTCAAGACTCAGTTTAAGCAGCTACGTACCAAGCTTGGCCTTTGCTCCCCAGCCAAGTTTGAGGGGGAATATAAGGAATGAAATCAATACAATCACAGCTATGCATCAATCAGAGATATCAGCACACGATCATAGCAATACTGAGCCATATTCTCAGCAACCCTCTCTTGTCAAGTAGTGCATGATCATAGGAGTAAATCACGTTTATTTAAGTTTCCACTAGTTGTATATCTTTGTATAGAAATCTTTTCTTTTTATGTAGTCTTTCCATAGATAGACTTCGGTTTGTAACATTGATATATATGAATACAATCACATCTCTATCTCAACTTGTGAGATAGTATTTCTCAAAATATTTACACATATTCCCTATTTTTTTTTTTGAATTTTTCAAAAATATTTGACTCATAAAATTGTAAAAACATCCTCTAATCGTGAGAAATTATATGTGATCCTACTTCTATAAAGTTATCATAAACAACGGATCAATCATCATTTGTACTATTTGTTTTTAAGAAATGTAAAACTTTGGAATGTAAGCACATTTTGCGGATGCATATCCACGTAAATAGACATTTTGAAGTTAGTATAAAATTTTTATTTATTTATTTTTTTTAAAGAGTTGATGTCACGTGTCCACGTACGAGTTAGCATAGATTTGTTTGGAAATAAAAAACAGTAATAAAGGAAGATAAGGCGGACGAGACCCTCTCTTCATTTTTCTATCTAAATTAGATAATTTACTATGGATTTGAGAAAAATAAGCAAATACTAAGCATTGGGTTGGAATTCATAATACTTGAAAAATTCTTATCGATGACATCACTATTGAGTCCACGAGGCTATATATTACACCACGATTCGATTTGTTTTATTTTAAATGTTAACATAATTCGTATTCAAAAAATCTATCTTATGTTTTTCTCTTCTCTAACAATTATCTAATTGACTGAAAAAAAAAATTATCTAATTGCTACAATTATCTGAAAAGAACTCCATCATCTAACAAATGTGGCGGTAGAAACTAACATTTTGGAATAAAGTTACGGTGTGCGGAGATTTATTACTGACGTACTTTTGTAATTTGAATCGAGATAGATATAATAAGGAAATTACATTCATGTATTTAATGTTGAAATTCAAATTAATCATGAGTGCGACTAATATTCAGTGCCGTGAATTGCATATTATCTATTTTTTTTAACCTTTCAAAATATTACGGTCATAAAATTATAAAACATTATGCTCTAGTCATGACAACTTGAGTGTCCTCGTTAATTAAATAATAATAAAGTTGTTGATCACATGTCAGTGGGGGTCGTGTGACAGCCAGGAGAAATATGATAATATCTATGGCATTAACTTTGTTACATTCATCAACGCCACTTACTCCAATGCCCTTAATATTTAGAGTGAATGCATGCAGAGGACATGCCTAATTAAAAAAAAATTATGGTTGATTTTTCGTTGGAATATCTATATTTTTCTTCCCCTTAATTAATTGGTGCACGGAAATTCTAAGTCGAGCTAGCTAGTAATTGAAAACATGTTTCCACCTGTTATGGTGACCCTCGCATGCATTAGCCAAAGAATCTATATATTGACCGTCCTCTTTTTAGGTCACTGTCAAAAACAAAATCTGGTTGTGTAGCTTCGCTGCAAGTCCTTTTAGAGAGACAGCTTGAGTTGCAATCGAGTTAAGTTGAGTTGGTTTATTATTGGATTTTATTTCATATATTCATAAATAATTTATTTTCACTACAAGAAATATTGGGTTTCCCCAGGGGGGCTTTTCGTGGCAAAATGTCAGTTTTTTGTGGGAATACATTTTTTCCCACGAGTTCGGACCGTGGGAGTCTTGTGGCGTATAACTCGCCGCAAAAAGTCATATTTCCCATGATAACTCGGTTTGGTGGGGACTAAATGTTTTTTCCCACAGAAGATTCCGTGTGTAAATCCTATACGACTCATCGCAAAAGCCAATTAAAATCTGACCAATTTCATGGGTTAAAGAGATAATGCCACTATATCAACCCGTGGGTAAAGGTTTAATTCCCATTAGTACAACTCATGGCAAATGATATAACTCCCACCATACGTACCCTTGGGTAAAGACGTCATTCCCATCAGGGTTCTCGTGGGCAATGGAGCCAGTTACCACCATACAAACTCGTGGGTATAGAGGCAACACGCACAAAAGGTTTTTGTGGGAAATTATACCATGCCACTACTTCCTTGGTGGCTAATATCTCCTATTTGAAACATATATCTTGAGACTACCCATGACTGTGACGGTGGAAATTACTTAATTGCGATGAATAGCCTTGGT